>JAWNPL010000134.1:0-55579 GCA_035047545.1 Drosophila paranaensis | reverse complement strand
CTTTAAGTGTGCCAAATCTTTTGATGTAGATTTTAATGTAATTCAATTTAATTAACAAGAGATATTTTTGAATCATTTTATTTCATTTAAAATTCATCTTACCCGAGGTGAAACCTCTTATAATTTTTGAGGTCTTGCCGAGATGGTGCAAATTAATTCAACTCACGAACTCGAGTATTTAATTGTTGTCTAATTTTGAATTGAACTTAATTGGAATAAAAAACGTTTACACAGGCTCCTTAGTTAGGCGCTGCTCCAAGTCAATTTCTATTGAATTAGCTATCGATCGATTCATTTCGCTTTAGCCTAGCAAGCAACTGTGCAGCACATAGATTATTATGTCTTGTAGCACAGTCGCTTGGACACAGCAGCAGTAGCCGCAGCCACAGCAAAGCAACAACTCCAACGTGACTTGAGTTCAGTTAAGGCTGATTGCCAGCCCCGCAGGATGCTTGAGCCAAGTCAGAAACTGACAAGAAGCAGTTAGAGGTGGCGCAGAAGCACCAGCTAGGCGCCCACTAATGAAACATTATGGCTGTCGTAACCCGGCCACGCCGCACAAATCCACTAAAAACGTTTACGGCTTACGTGAAACATGGTTGACTGCCTGGCTGCCTGCACCACTAAACTCGGCACCGACATAAGTGGCACGTAGCTGTGACTGCGGCAACGGCAAAGGCAGAGGTAGCGGCAGCGGCAGCTGCCACAAAAGTGTCCTGGCAAATTGCTGGCTGCAACACGTTCTGTGGCCGAGTAGCTGCAATTGATTTTTGCACTTGACGGTTCAACAAATACAAGAATTTTTAGACAGCTTCCATCACACTCACAGATGTGTATATATCTACTATAAATATATACATATATTTTTTATATATGTATGCAAGTTATAAACAATTCACAATTCGTATGCTTTGTCGCTTCATTGAAGCAATAAATTTAAATTTTTACAAAATGCCATGAAACGATATGAAAACATTTGACAATGATATATATGCGTATGTGGAGCGCTCGAGAGCCTTCGTCTGTCAAGCGGAAGCAGCTTACGCACGGTTGCATTACAACCGGAAGTCAGCCGAGGGTGAGAGATGGAGAGCGGCAGAGCGAACGAGCGTGGAAGTGTGAGAGGCGCACACAACTCGAACGAATGTCAACATGTTGATAACAAAATGTTTTATTTAGTGTACACAATGCAGCAATGAAAAGTTATATAAATAAAGTTATATGTGTGTATATGTATAAATATACATATGAAAGTTTGGCATGCAAATGCTAACGTTTGAATGCTCTTCAATATTGTTTAAGCTGTTTGTGGCTCGGAGCTCGAATGATAGTTATCAAATAAAAAATTGAATATTTACACCAAATATTAATTATTAAATGAAAATGATACTTTATTATTTCTAAAGGCTGGCTTTGAGTGAAGAAAATCAATTTTCGTTTGGAAAACAATATATAATATTTTTGTTTTCTGTTTTTATGTAAATATGTTATTATATGGGCTGAGAAACTAACTGAATCGAGTTACTAATTAGAATTTTAGACTTCACCTATAGAATATACACATAATTTATAACGAAATATGGCATATTTTCCGCACGTTTCAAATATCCCAGTCAATTCTTGTAGAGAACATTTGCTTGGCCTGGCTTTTGTTCCATATGGTCGACAGGCAGTTGGTCAGCGAATCCTGGCTTCAACAAATATGCAATGCATTCCGTTTTATTTAGCTCGTGTTTTTTGTTTTGGCCGCTGCCCGACAAGTTTTCAATGCGCCGTTGACTTAAAAAATGATAATCATTTTTACGAAAACAATAAAAGCGTCGAGGCGCTTGGCTGACCTGCCACAAAAGCCAAAAGCCAAAAGCCAACAGCAAAAACACAAAAACTTGGGGAGCAATTTGGCTACGCAAAAATTAATGAAATTTATGTTCTTGTTGCTTGTTGTTATATCAAACAGTTTCCATTGTTTTGCGGGGCGCTTCGTAATGAAAAACTGTTATATATTTTTTTTAATTTATAGCCGCGCAGGAAGGTTTATGCGATGGAAGTCAGAAAGTAAATGCTACGCTTGCCCAGCAGCGAGCGAATATAGGGATAACTTTTGCATTGTCATATTGTTATGTTCAAATGGCGCAGTGAGTCCTGCTTAACACGACTCGAAGCGAACAATAACAGTATCACACACACACACAGAGAGAGAGAGAGAGAGAGAGAGAGAGAGAGAGAGAGAGAGAGAGAGGGAGAGAGAGAGGAAGAGAGAGGCTGAGTGCAAGATGGAGTATGCGAGAAAGATGACTATGAAAATCCCTAGACATAAAGCATCCTTTGTAAAGATTATAACACATCGGTTAACAAAGCGAACCAAGTGGAGTCGAGCGCCAAATACTTTGAAATGTCATCGAGTAATCAAACTATTGTGCTCATTGCACTTAAGCCAACCGTAAAAGGTTAGGTCCACATACAACTAATTGCATTAGATGAGTAGATAATTGCCTAAGGGCTGCTGCTGAAGGGGAAAGACACAAAAAATTTAGGAGTGAAATATCATACTAAGTTTAAAAGCTATTTTCTTCATATTGCTTAGATGTGTATTGTTGTGTATAGTAGTCCTTAATAACTAGCTTGAAGAATTATAATTGTTATGCATTCCTTTCCCGCCCACATTTCTCCTTCTCTCTATCTCTATTCTCTCTAATTCCCTCTTTTTGTATATTCCATTGTTTCTTCAAGCTATCTTCACACTTATTTTGCATAAAATGCCGCTTAGGCGGCAGTGCAAAAAACAAACTTTTCATAACTTATATTGCAAATGCAATGCTATTAACGCTACACTACTACGCACGCACACCCAGACACACACGCACACGCACAACTTGATCAACTAATTTGCATACAATAAAAGCGCCAGCTATAATAATCCGCTTTGCCCCGTCCCCTTCACGTTCCGAATTGCACGAAACACTTTTGCATACCAAATGCGTTTACTTTTTAAGGTTAACAGCATGCTGGTCACAACAACAACAGCGGCACCAACAAAAAACCGTAACATCCAACAACACGAAGAACAAGAGCGTGTGACAAACTCCTAATTAGATAACAACATTGCCAACATTTTGGCGCTGTGCTTTGTTTATGTAAATTTAAGACACTACAACTAATTAAAAAACCATATTGTGAGCCAAAAAGAATTTCACTGAGCTAATCAACCTCTTGTTAGCACAGAATAAGGGAAAAAGACATCGAAAGAAGAGAGAATAGTTACGCACTAAAAACCATTGCCTACTTTTTGGGGCGACTTTTACATAAGCAATTCAGAGACAGCATAACTAATGAGACATTAATTAGTAACTAAGCCGAACTTAAAATGATTGAGATGCAAAGAAAAACGATGAGAGATAATAATGAAACAGAGAGAGAGAGAGAGAGACATTAATACATTCCTTGCTTATGCAAACTCAGAACTACTTAGAAAATCAAAAAATAGTTGCCATGAACCAAGCTCAACTTTAAATGCATTTAATAAGGACTTTCAAAAGTTATTTCTGTGGGCTTCAATTTCATTATATAATTTTAGTGCACACAATTTAAGGCAACATTGTTTTTTACTGTGTAGACGACTTAACCTACATACACTAGCAAAGGACGCACACTCACACACGCACACACACACACACACACGCGCAATACACGATTGTATATGAGGCATGCATTATATAAGCAGTAACAAATGGTCTACAGCAATAACAACTACAATATCAGCTGCTGCAAATGTGTGGCACACAGACGCTCACACACACACATGCACATGCACAAACACAACATGTCAACACACCCTCACACACGAAAATTGGCACTAACAACACGTTGGAAAACGCAACAACACAACAACAACAACAACACTTGGAGAATTGTGCTCATGTTTGACTTTGATGCAGTGTTTAAAATGTGTTTTCCATTCTCTTTCAATTTAGCGCTCGACCTAAAAGTATGCTGCATCATTAGTGTCAAGCTTTTGGCCAGACTTTCAGCCAGAGTGAAACTGCGAGAGAAAGTCCAAAGCTGGGCTGGCGGCTCATTAGGACAACAGCAAAAGCGCATTACGAGGGCCAAACGACAAGTTCCTAAGTCAACTTAGACAACCAGACAAAGCATTCATAATTACGACCAGCAACATTAACAACATCAAGGAGAATACAGTTGATGTGCCTAGCAAAAAGTCAAGGCCACGCCCCACGCCTCACCCGCTGCCCCCAGGCACGCTTCATAGTAAAGCATGAACGTAGCTTGGGCAGCAAACAGAAGTAATTTGTGCCACTCAAAGCTCTGCAGGATGCCGGCGAGCTGATGCGCTCCAGAAAACAAGCAACAGCAGCAGAAGAAGACGAAGTCCTTTCAAGGAAAAGAGGAGACAAATTAAGAGCACTTGCAAATTGTTGTCGGGAAATTGATATATTCGATTAGCAATCTACAAAGTTGAGTGAGGACAAAGACGAAGCCGCCGACGACAACGACGAAGAAGCGCAGGGAAGCAGCAGGAGATAACGGTGGCATTTTCAATTTATCAGTGCACGGAACACACCCCACACACGCCCACACGCCAATCAGCAGCTGCGTTGGCATTGTGTGAAAACAAGTAGAAGAAAATTTACATCCTGTGCTCCACGCATTAGCCGTTTTAAGCCGAGTCATGCCTGAGCAGGATAATTACGATGATGAGGTAATTTTCATTGTTCAACCAGCAACAAGCAACACTCACCCACACACACATATACGCTGACAAATAAATATGTTTTATGCATAAATATCATTAGGCATAATTCATTTTAAAACAAATATTTAAACACGTGTGCGTATGGCCCCTCCCATCCGGTCGTCGGCTTTTGTATAATATTTTGGACATACACTCGGAGAAATAAACGAGTATTTCAATAACAAATTTTCAAAGCTCAATAAGTCTGCGGAGTGTGTAGCCAGTAGTGAATGGAATTCGGCAAGGCACAGTTTGTGACTAAGTACACAATGTTTTTCTCTGAGTGTAAGCACTATCTGCTTGCCGTGCGTAATGCATTCAATGACCCTCAAGCAAAAAGCGCGTGTGCAAATATGTGTTTCGTATACGGTCTTGAAATTACGTTGATCTAAAGTTCTTTGCCGAGAAGATGTTTAAAGAAAAAGCTTTAAAATAAATTATTTCTTTCATTATTGCTTTCATCACTCAGTACAATTAAATTATTGAAATTTAAAAAACGTAATTTAACTTGTATAGTTTTTAGACAGAAGTTTATTTTTGACTATTTCATAGACTTGCACAGAAAGTAAGCTCAAATGATTCAAAGTGCATTTCGAAACCGGGAATCAGAACTAATTCACATTTTCTTTGTGGATAAACGTCGAGCATTATAGAATTTAATTTCAATTAGTTTCAGAATAAGTTTGCAAATACAAAGTTTTCTGGCTTGAACTCTTGCCGTGCATTAAATTCTCTAAATTAAAAATCTGTTTATATACTGAAAAAGTTCGCAAAAGAAGTGAGTGAAAAAGCTCTTTGGTCCGCTAGAGCAGCACTTCAATATTCAGATTTTAACTTGACTAAGTGCAACACTTGGCCAAAAAAGTTGATTCAACAACTGGCAGGGAACACCAACTTGAGCATCATCTTGCTTTTTAATGCAGATGCTGATGGCTAGGTCAACTTCAGCAGGCACTCTCACGCATCGCTGCACACTTAGCGGCATGCCACAAGAGGGTAAGCACAGGGCGCTGGGGTAGAGACCAGAGGCGAACCACTATGCAGTCGGCAGCCATGATAATTGAAATAAATTCCGCATGTAATTCAAATGCAAAGCGCTGACAGGACGCTGACAACAATTGCTAAATTGAATTATCAAAGCGTTGCGTGTGTGCCATTTGCATACAAAAATACAGCAGGCAAGCGTAGGAGGGGACGACAGCAGTGCTGAAAGCTTAGTGTTGAACAAGTACGTAAAGACAAATCGAAACCTCAATCAAACATATTCAGGCAAGCTCGCAGCAATTAGCTGCGAGGAGAGTTCAAGCTTCGAATTGGTTCAATCATTGAACTTGTTGAATAACGTTCATTTAGGAGTCATTCTATCGCATAAAGCACCAGTTCAGTCATGCGCTAGTCGCTTGAATAACTTATTTCGCTGTTTGTAAACATATTGTTTTTCAGCATCAGATGAGTTTATCAGAATGAACCATTCATAAACGATTGAATAGACCAAATTGTCTATAGCCAATTGAGCAATTCAGTGCAGACTGACTGACTGAACTACAATGTATGCACTGATAACTGAACAAGTTCAAAGCTCGATTCAGTAATCGGCATTGGCTTTAGCTCACTCTCCTTTACAAAGTGTGAAAAGTGTTGCATACCCCCAGGCGCACTGTATTCTATTGGAACAGTGTCGCCATAATCGATTGTCTTCATTAATTATTACGGGCTAATGACTCCGAACAATTGCCACCCAGACGATTTACAGTTGAGTCCAAATGCCTGCAGGCATCTGATTAAGAGTGTTGTATATAATTAGCAGATATTGCTCGGCTGAACAGTTTGTAATTAGTTTTGGATTCAATGAAAAGTTTGAAGAACATATTTGCTGTTGAAATTGATGATATATTGCTCTCAATATTAATAAATTTGAATAAATAAAATTCCATGATATAAAAGCGAATTAGCAAGTTATATATAATTTTGAAAGCTCTGCTATTACAAGTTTTCTTTAGTCTTTCTTTTCGACGAATCTTACAATTTGTTGGCTGTGCATAGCTCAGCTGTCAATCAATCAGGCTATGTAATCGTTAAAGTGTATAATATACGGATATTTATTATAAGTAAATGTTACTATGACACCTTCGCTCTCAAACGCCACGTTTCATGTGAACTATCTGTGTTAGTTACTTTTTTTGAAGACAAATTCATGTTACTTAACGACATTTGACAGGCTCGACACCTGCTGGAAGAGAGAGAGAGAGAGAGAGAGAGAGAGAGAGAAAGAGAGATAGAGAAAGAAAAGCAATCATGGCCATGTAATGGAAGCTTGAGTATGTGTTGACATGGACGCAAATACAGAGAGCTAGATACACACAGAGGTGTGCACATACTCACTCACACACACACACACATACAAAGAGACAGATTAAAGATGCGCGTGGCAGTTATAGCGAACGCTATGCCTTTATGGCCTTGAGCTAAACTGTTGTTGACAACGGCAGCCGTGGGAGGCTCTGCGATGCGGTGCGAAGCGGGACACAGACAATGGTACTAGCGCACCGGAAAGCCAGACACAGACGACAACGTTGACAGAGTTGCCTAATGCGACCACCTTCCCTCCTTAGTGCGCATCATGCTTTCCAATTGCAACACTAGGATGCTAGGATGTGTCTGCGTATCCTTTGCAATCGTGCCCTGTGGGTCTGTTTATGGATTTCATGTTTGTCAGGAAGGCAGCAAGCCATAAAGATTGGCTTGTAATGTCGCCCAGTTGCAAAATGCAATATTGTTGGAAGCTTTCAGCATTTACAAGAGCTGCCAACTCTTAGAACGTGTAAGGTACGCCCAAAAAAGAAAGGCAAAGAAGTTAAATATTGAACGACAGACAACAGATTTGATATTTTTAACAATAAATCGAAGCGATTGCAGCAGTCGAATTGATTTCTTAATTCAAACTTGGATTTAAAAGGCATTAAGTCTTTGTTAACATTTCTCTTACACAATTTGTCAAGCAGCTCTACGAAGGGGAAATTATTTCTACGACAGCTTTTAATTAGCATCAAGGGAATTATATATATTATATACATGATGAACGTAAGTCGATTAAGAGACATTTACTCCTTCCTTTATACCTTAGAGCAGTGCAATTGTCAGCACATAGGGTCTGCTTCATTGACTGCCAAATGTGCTTAGCACCTGAGTATATTTTACTTTGATCTGGCGAACGTCACTGAATGTCCTTTGGGCTATTTGGCCTCTCCTCACTCCCTCAATTTGTGTCAATTTTTAATGCGCTTAAGTGTATGCAGCGTAAATTTTTCGTTCACAGCTTAATAACGCTGGAAACTAATGCAAATAACTGACGGCAACTTTGAACTTTTTACACAACAAGACAAAAAGAGAAGGAAAGAAAGAAATTTGCAAAAGTTGGCTATGCTCTCAGCTCAACCGCAAAAGCAGCTAATGCGCTTAGAGAGATGAGTAGACTGAGGAGAGAGTGTGGCAAGTTGATATATATCCTATAAGGAACGACTAGTTGTTCGTTTCCACGGACAGTCGTCTTAGTATCTGTTACTGCCCTGAAGCCAGAGAGTCCATTATGGACATTGTGTATAAATACGCTTTTAGTCCACTTTTTCCTGCTGGAGTGCCAGCGTATTGCAGCTAATTTGTGCATAGCTGCAGAACTTTAACTCGATGCCAAAGTGAATTTTAGCACTTTAACCTTAAGTGTGCTTGTCGCTCAGCTAACAAGGCCACTAGCAAACAGCACGCTTCCTCCAAAGGGCTTTTGTGTAAAATGAGTTAATAATGTTGTTGATTTCATTGTGCTCTCCGCCCAAGTACACTCAGAACAGAGCTGGCTAACAACTATGTTAACAAATGCAGGTGCTCAGCTCCTTTACACAAGTATGCGATAATCATTATTCAGTCAATCAATTAATCAATCGGCTAAGACAAGCTATAAACTACTTTTATATTAGCTAGTTAAACTTGCTTCCCCTATTTAAAGCTCGAATTTAATTAAAATCGATTCTGCTCAATATCTTTGTAAATAAAGGACAACTAGACTTTAGGAAGGCGCTGAGAGCTAATCATCAATCAACGTAAGATATTCAATCAATCAAAAAGATTTCACCTTAGTGTTAATCAGCACTCAGACTATTTTTTAAATATTCAGCAGCTTCGGCGTACAATCAACATTCAATATTTTATTACTAGTATCAATCGCGCTGTAACTCACAACTATGGGCTGTGACAGTCAATCAGTCACTCAATTGTCAGTTTGTGCAGTATTTTAATCATTAATCAGTTGATTGCCATCAATCAGCCTGGGCAAACAATTCAGATATGCAGCTCTCACAGAATCAACCAATCAATAACTTATTCAATCAATTACAAATTCAATAAAATCAAATTAAATGTTATATTAGTAAATACAAACTCCAGTGCTCTTAGACTTAACAAGTAAGAGTGCTCTAGTCGAGACTGCTCGACAAAGAGATCCCCTGAACCCTGCGAAGAACTGCGATTCCTAAGAGCCGCTAACATTCTCCGTTACTTTTATATGTATGTACATATGTAGCAAGCAATACATACACACACAGACGCACGCACCAACACACAATCTGCTAACTGTGCATTATGACTCATCAGCTTCGCTGCTGCTGCAAGACGCCGATAATATGAGATATTAAAGGTTTAATAACTTTTTTTCTGGTCGAACGATTTTGATCAAATTTGTGGGGCGTGATCATGACATTCATATGTGTGTATGTGCCAAAGCACAAGTCTCTAGTACTTGAAATACGTGATTTAGCAATTTGAGGCGAAGGGGCAATTTGAGGGCGTGGCATCCAAAATTTAACAAAAACCGAAATTGCAGAAGGCTCAAATAACACTAAATGCAAAATTTGAAGACTCTAGCTAGAAAGATGAATTAAATAGAATTTTATAACTAAATGAAGATATCGGTTTTTAATCGATAACATTAAAACGATTATAGTTATCGAATATTTGAAACAAACTCGATCGAATCGTACAATACACGGACTTCCAAAAAAAATTTGAAGTCTCTAGCTCTTATATCTTCTGAGATCGACGCGTTCAAACATACGGACAGACGGACAGACGGACAGACGGACAGACAGACAGACGGACAGGGCTCAATCGACTCGGCTTCTCTCCCTGATCAAGAATATATAACTTTATGGGGTCTGCCACGCCTCCTTCTGCCTGTTACATACATTTTCACAAAACCATTATACCCTTTTTTCCCATTTTCAATGGGTTCAGGGTAAAAAAATAGTTTGTTTGAAATGTCCAATCAAATGAAATCCAACTATTCAGTTTCTCAGCTAGTCAGGATAAACCCTTATACATGTATACAGATAATATAATTCATGTTTCAAAGTTTGTGCAGTATTTTAATCTTCAAAGAGGGCAATAATTAAAAATTTCACCAATTATTCAATCTTCTAATCAGATTAAAGCTTTTTCAATAAGAGTAGTTTGTAATACTCTTAACGTTAGTCAATCAATCAATCTCAGGGATGTCTAAATCCGTTTGACTTTCATCAAAGTTACAATTTTGTGTATGGAAGTTTCTCATCTCGCTGTATAAATCCCTTTTGTTAAATTGTTGTTCAAGTTGGCCTGACTTAACTACATAGAGTTGATTTAATAGCTCTGAATATTGACTTCATCTTTGTTTCACAGCAGTTGTTGGTAGCCGCAGGACCTTTGGCTACTCCTAATTGCGGGCCATTAAAAATTTATTGAAATAAATAGCACGCATACGCCCCGTGGCCGCTCAGCAAAGCCTGTGAAAATTGGAGCTGCGGGCAAAATGGATGACGGCAAATTACTTTTAATTCTTTTAGCGTTAACGGTAACTCATCAAGTTGAGTATTTAAATTTCATTTATGCTCGTTATGTTTGCATATTTGCTGAGAAATTTGGCTGCAATCATGTTGAGTGCTTTCTTCCGCACATGCGAAAATAATTTCCTTAAGGTGGCGAATGCCCCGAAACCATGAACACAAACGCCATAAATTCAATTCAATTAAACGAAGTACCAACCCAACCCTCCAGCTATTAAACATATTTGTATATATATATAGTTGCGGAGTGTCTCGATCTGACCTTTTCCGTGTTATCAAGGGCTTACATAAATATACGAAAAGAATAGCAGAGAATATGAAATATAGTCAAAAGAGAGCGGAACTTGTAGCCGCAACTGCGTTTCGTTTGGCTAAGTTTTCTTTTCGAGGTCTTTTAGCTTTCAGCCTTTTGGTTTCGGTTCAGTTTGCTCGTGCATGTGTGTGTGTGGCTTATAAATATACATGAACATACCTGTGCAGCAGCAGTGAAACACCTGTAAAACACATGTGCAACACCTGTGCTGTTTGTTAATTGTAGCCCGCAGTCCTTCAAATACAGCTGCTCTAATTGCTCTGGTTGCCAGCAAATATTCATGCGATTTTAATAGTGCATCGGATAACATTTAGGAAGAAGCACAGAGAAAACGCAAAAGATTACCGCCCTCAAAGATGAAGGCACGCAGAAAATGAATATATTTAATAACGCCAATGGATGATAAGATACTAAATGAAAAGGCATAACATATAATTATCACACATCGCAGTGCAGCATAGATCGCTGCAGCTCGTCCACGTATTCTTATTTTGTTCCACCGGAAGGCACAGGATAAAAATGGGTCATGGACTTCGTATAACATTCGTACTCCGATATTCGTGCAATGAATGTCAATATGATTGGCACTTCCACCGTACTCTGAAAAGTAATTGCGTGCACATTTAAATGAGCTATTTCTTCGAAATATGAATCCGGCATAAATAGGTCTCTAAATTGTGTCTGACTTCTTACGATAACTTATCCTCGCATTACACGCTTTCCACGTGATTTGGATTAGGCACACAATTAATACGTAGCTATCTTTTTAGGCTAGGCAAAAGCTCGGGTTCAGCATAATTAATTAATTATCCTGTAATGGAAATCTGTCGTATTTGTATACGTAGACGTATGTATATATGTGTGCATATATGTGTATGTCTGTATATGCTTATGGCTGACATGATTGACTAACCAACTGACTTAATGACTAACTGACTGATTATGCTAACCAATAAAGTGGGCAAAAGTCGGTGTCAGCGCGTACGGGCCGCTCAGCCGTCCAGACTTCCACAGTTCGCACAGTTGTTGTTCAGTAAAGCAAAAAAACTAACGAATTAGAACAAAAATGTTGTTGAAATTTGCTGTAGTTATTTTTTTGCTGTCGACTTCATTAAGTATGAATTAGGCGTGGGTTTGTAAAGAATTGGCTCCCGCTCAATTTGTATGCATACAGACATAATAGCAGACGTCTATGTAACCTCTATATGACTTGTGCACTGAGAGAACATAAAATTAATTGTCGTGATGTCTCGAATAAAATGAATTCAAGCTTTTTTATTACCTCTAAATTAAATTAGCTTCTAAAGGCAATCCTTCTCAATAAATGTGAGGAAATGTTTTTAATTATACGATAAATATTTAATGCAGGCATCGACTAAGAAAAAAGAAGAAACTTCGACTTGGAGTGAAAATACGATTAACTTAGCTTTCTCAATAAGAATAGCTTTTAGGAAATATAGAAAGCCTACTTTATGGTAAACTAATTGTTTCTTAATTTTTGCTATTCGAGCAATCGCTTGAAATATTTGAGCAAATGTGTATGTGTATGCAAGAGTGTTTATGTGTGTGTGTGTGTGTGTGAGCGTGCACTGTCTAGTAAGTTCTGCCTGAGTATTATTGTGCGTACTGGTTCAACAGCCTTGAATATTCTGTGGCCTTCCTTATGCTTGGTGAATCATAAGTTGAGGATGGCCTAGCCTAAAAGGTCGGCTTACATCCGTTACATCCCTTTTGGCAGTTGCTAATTGCTTCATATTTTTTTGACCACTAACAATTTTGGGTCTCAAATGTACAGCACGTGGATTTAATTGCTCTATTTTTGTTCAATACCATAAAATAAGGGTATTACAATTATTTTCCCTGATGTCCATCGCATTTCATACAAAAGCTGGCCATCGTTGGTTGAGGGGGTGAGTCGTATGGCTATGCCATTATGTGAAGGAGCTCCGTTAATTTTGAAATAATATTACTTTTTCCAACTCGAATGTCATATAACAAACTAAACACGAAAATTTTATAAACTTCAATAAATCTGCCAAATGTTATGTTATTATGGAATCGACATAATTGGATTTTTAATTAGGTCCGAAGTATTCATTTCCAGAGTTTTTAATAAGTATAAATATAGTTTTGCTTTTCTGCTTTCACTCCTAAAACGAATCTAAGCCTACTGTGCATTTACTTTTTCCAGTTGGTCTCTAGCAACCCGAATCAACGCAACTGGCGAGGCATCCTTATCGCTCTGCTAGTGATCATCATTGTGCTAGCCCTGATTGTAACTTCGGTGGTAAGTCTAATATTCTTTCAGTGTGAGTCAATTGTGTGTTGCAATACAATAAAAATGTTCCCTAGAAATCCACATCGAAGAATATCGATGTTGTAACTCTTGTATATGTATAAAATATAAACATGCTTCAAATGAAATTAATACGAATGCAATAAACACTCTTAAACAGCTGTACAAACACACACACACACACACCCGCACACAAAACCAGTGTATTCACAATGATCCATTGCAACTGTATTTTGTTTTCTGGTCACAATGTACAAATGAAAACCATGTCGAAATCACGTCGGATGCTACCGACTTTGTAATACTCTGTTCACATAGAATGAAAAGTAAGCACGAAAAAGCTCGCTTGCACTTTGTGAACAGCGTATTATGACAATTGAAAACCTCAAATGTTATTTGTGTAAATACGTTTCGCTCATTTTTGTCTTCTTCTTTGTTTGTTTACTTTTTTTCCTTTACATCCTGGCTGCGTGATATTTGTGCACCTCTTTGAAATTCCTTTTCCATTTTCCCATTGTTGCCATTTTGTGTTGATGTTGCTCTCTCGTTCGTTGTTGTGATGTGTTGTCCTACTGCGCATATAGAAAACAACATATAAAATTTCTGCATTTATCAAAAAAGGTGCTGCTCACGCCCCCCGATGAGGGACCACGCGTTAAGGGGCAACGCATTAAGCTGCAGGACATTGTCGATGGACTCTACGTGCCACAGCGTGCAAATGGCAGTTGGATCGATGGTAAGTTTCACGCTAGATAAAGGCGATTCTCTATTACTATTAGCATATAGTATAGCTCTTCAATATCTTTTAATTTAATTTGTTTTAATTTAATTTTAACTTAACTGTTAGTTAAGTTTCTAATGGAAGAAAAATTGCTTAAAACTGCTTTAATTTCCATCATAATAAATTGATTTCTATTAAGAAGGACCAAACGCGTCAATTTATCCAAAAGTTGTACAAGAGAGAAAAGTTTCGCTTTATCAAACCCTTTCTCACCTTTGCTCAATGTCTAGTGAAAGATTTATATCCATCCATATAACTGGAATATCTTAATCTAAAATATGCTGAATTTAGGTTAACTTTGCGTTAAGTATTCATCAATTCGAGAAAGCTGAAGAGCTCACATGGTATTTAAATGCTTGCTTGCCAGGAAAAATCTGATTTTCAATATTTAAACAAAATCATTACAAATATGATGTAAATTAAAATTAATGAAAATAAAATATGCATATTCATTTAATCGTTATCCTCTCTGCAAGTCAATTAACGTGCAATTGAGATAGGTGAAGTAAAATAAAAATTATTTTATATGAAATTATTGAATTTAAAAATGCTTTTGCGACGCACGTCAGGTCGGACCACGCCGACTGGAAAATCTCCTTTGCAGTTATTAATTTGGAGACCGACTTATAAAATTTCATGCCGGATCCTGTGTAATACAGGCCTTCTTATACATTTATATACATATTCATATACTGCTCGAATTGAGTGCCGTCTCTTCAAGTTGGCTTTTTTCAAGGCTAAATTTAAATTTTTAAATTTAAATTTAATGTCAAATGTCCCTGAAGGGCTAGCGGGAACTCTTCTCTGAGTGAACCGTGATATCGTATCTCTACTGACGCTGTATGTTCCAATTCAGCTCCAGTAGTAAGCCCCTTAACGCTTACCAATAGTTTGTCTACAACTTTATTGTGTTTCACAAGTAGTGGCCTGGACGGAGTTTTGCTTGTACCATTACGTTTGCCTTCTCGTCCTTTTGGATTGTACTGCGCATGTTTCGTATTTTACAAAAATTGCATTAGTATGAATAATCAAATTAAATTTATTTCAACAAAGCATAATTAAAACAAGTAAGAAAACTCTAGTCGAGACCGCTCGACTAAGGTATACCCTGAACACTGCGAAGAACCGCAATTCCAAGCAATCTCCGTTTCTTAAATATACATAAGTATATGTATGTTCATTACAAGCAACACATACACACACACATACACAGGCGCAAGCACACACAAGCGCAAGTCGGTGCGTCAGCTGTTCTTTGGCTGCTTTGCAAGGCAATGTTATGGGAAATAAAATGTTTAATAACTTTTTCCTAGAGCAACGATTTGATCAAACTTGTTGGGCGTAACCATGTCATCCATATATATGTTTGTGCCAAAGCACAAGTGTCTAGTATTTGATATACGGGAGTTACAAATTTAAGGCGAAGGGGGCGTGGCATCCAAAATTTAACAAAAAACCAAATTGCAAAATTTGAAGACTAGCTAGAAAGATGAATTAGATAGAATTTTATAGCTTAATTTAGATTTTCGTTTTTAATCGATAACAATAAAACGATAACAGTTATCGAATTTCTGAAACAAACTCGATCTTTTCATACTATACAGGGACCTACAAAAAAAAAATTTCAAGTCTCTAGCTCTTATAGGTTCTGAGATCGACGCGTTCACACATACGGACGGACGGACGGACGGACGGACGGACGGACGGACGGACAGACGGACAGGGCTAAATCGACTCGGCTTCTCTCCCTGATCAAGAATATATATACTTTATGGGGTCTGCCACGCCTCCTTCTGCCTGTTACATACATACGCCTTCCAACAAAAACATTATACCCTGTTTTCCCATTTTCAATGGGTTCAGGGTATAACAAGTAAGAAAACTCTAGTCGGCGGTCCCGACTAGGAGATACCCTAAACCCCGCGCTATCTGCGTTAAAATACTGCATAATTAGCATTTCGTATAAACGCACAAAAAACTAAATTCAATTCATTTTCAATTGTTTAGCCAATAGCGCCATCTATGGTTCGATTGAATAGCGCTATCCAAGTTTCGAACCAACTGAGCAGCTGATAATTCGCAAATCATAGCGCCATCTATTGGAAATATGTACACTAAAACTTGCGGGTTTTAGAACTTGCTAAATGCACGCAGCTCAATGTGTATATGTGTATGTGTGCACATGTATAGGAAAACAGTTTGCTTTGTTTTGCTGGTCACGTGTTTGGCCGATTGGCCAAACGTTTTGTTTAATAACTTCTGCGCGAATTAATGGATTTGAATGAAATTTTCAGCTTATGTTCAACATATTTTATTACATTTTTTCCAATTTTTAAAAATGTAAACCCATTCAT
Source organism: Drosophila paranaensis (assembly GCA_035047545.1). NCBI lineage: Eukaryota > Metazoa > Arthropoda > Insecta > Diptera > Drosophilidae > Drosophila > Drosophila paranaensis. The sequence goes on along the minus strand of JAWNPL010000134.1, from coordinate 39,215 downwards.
TTACTGGCTTTGAGTGCAACTAACCTCAATTTAAATATTTGGGGAAATTTGGAGCCGGTATCCAAAATTTAACAAAAATCAAAATTAGAGAAAATAAATATAAAACTTACAAAAAAATTTGGGGTCTCTAGCTTTAAAAACGTGGGAGATATAATTTTATAACTAACATTCGATAATGTTTTTAATCGATAACAATTAAATTAAAATAGTTATCGACTTTTTTTAACAAACTCGATCTTTTCGTGCTATTCACGGACCTACATAAAAAATTTCAAGTCTCTAGCTCTTATAGGTTCTGAGAACGACGCGTTCATACATACGGACAGACAGACGGACAGACGGACATGGCTATATCAACTCGGCTTGTCATCCTGATCAAGAATATATATACTTTATGGGGTCTGCCACGCCTCCTTCTGCCTGTTACATACATACGCCCTCCAACAAAAACATTATACCCTGATTTTCCCATTTTCAATGGGTATAAAAATATGAAAAAATGTCAATTTTAATTTCCACAACACCTAAATAACAGTCCGTGACATTTTGATTACAAAAAGTCATGTTAAGCTCCATTCTAAGTGGTCATTGTGAAAATATTCCTATATCTCAATTTACAATATTCGCCTTTCGTTTTTCGTTTCGCAGCTGAGGAGTTTTTGTACCAGGATCAGTTGGGTCGCATCTGCCTGCTGAATGCAACCAATCGCACGGAACGCGTTCTCATGTCTAATGTGACATTTGTAAGTACATTTTTATCCCTTGTTCTAGCTATCGCTATGGGCCTGCAGTGCATGCCTATTGCTTATCTGAGGGCTGAATAAATATTTGCAGCATGTTATTTACGACTGGGGGGTGTGGGCGGCATGGGGGCGTGTCTACTGCTATCTCAAGTGTACACACTTGACTTGGCAGCCAAACAGTTGGCAGGCAATGTTAACTGATACACAGACACACACACACACACACACATACACACAGACTCAGATACAAATACAAGCACACATTGGTAGACTATAAGGAACGCAGCAAAGTAGGCAGAAACAAATGAGCCAAGTTATCGCTACGCCATAACGATAAAAGCCAAACGATTCTTATGTCAATGCTTGGGTAAACATGAGGCAGGAAATATATATACATATACATACATACATACATACATACCTATATATACATATATATATATATATATATATATATATATATATATATATATATATATATATATATTCAAGGGTTGGGCTAGCTATTCGGCTGAAACGATTTTCTAATGAATAATGCGCGTTCTGAAATTGAAAAACAAACAAATAAGGCAACATAAATGTTTGATGGATACACGCCAAAGGCGCCCAAAAAAGTGGAGCCAACTTTTGACAGCTACGAAGAAGACGAAACCATTTGCCTCTTCCCTTCAAGGAACACATGCAGCAACAAGTGCCACGAAGTGCCAACTAGCAACTGGCAACTGGCAACTGCAACATGCAAAGCAAATACAATCGTTTGTGTCAACACTTGGCCAGTAATTAATGAGCAGATAGTAGAAAGGCATCAGTCAGCTCAAATATATACTATTTGAGATTTATATTTTATATTGAAAGAGAACGTTAATTTAAGTTTATTACGGTTTTTACTGCACGGAGCTTTATAACACTTACAGGAGATGGAATTGCTCTAAAGAAGTGCCAAATCACTGCATTCCCTATGATTTCTGTAAATTGTAATATTAAATGAATGCAACACTTATTTCGATAATACAACTAACGTTAAGAGTGAATAAATGAAGTGAATAATATTTGCTAAAATAACTTAAATATACCGTATTATACAAAAATAAAAAAGTAATATAAATAATAATGTTAAATATGTACTCATATTGCCCAACTCACTTAAATAAACTTAAATATTAGAATGATGCCATTTGAAATATTATTTTAGATAAACAGTTTTGATTGCCAGATTTATAGGACAATTAATTAATAGGAGAAGCATTTTCTTTGAATAAAATGAAAATATTATATGAAAGCGTCATATCATTTTCAGCTCAAAAATTTAGCTTAACCGATAAAAACTAAGACAAATTGTGTGCTTGATTTGAGTAAAGCATTCAAGATACTTATTGTCCCAACTTTAATTCATTTTGTTTGTCAGCTAAGCAACTAGATTGAAGTGACTCGCAAGATATCTACGTATGCTCTGTGAAACTGACACAGAATCCCACTTCAGGCGCTTAGTCGTTATCTGGCGCACTTCAGTGATTAATTAACAAATCTAAATTAGAAATGTGTACAGCTAAATTGTAACCATTGGCAAAACACGCGCTGTGCAAACAATTAAAATTTTTAATTAAAATTACGCAGTCGCAGCGTTTGCCATTGTGTAAACGCCGCATTGTTGTGTCAGCTGCTTAACAGACACCACACGCAGCTGCTTGAGCGCAAAATTCATTTGAAATCAACTTTTAACATTGAAAAGAGCCTACTCAATGGCAGGCATTTTGAATGAGCTGCTACTAATTTAGAGTATATTCTCTATGCAAACAGAAAACTCTGGCGCCCTTCACATTTAGCATATCAGCAGATAAACGCTACCTGCTTCTGGCCCAGAACGTGGCCAAGCTGTTTCGACACTCGTATTTGGCACAATATACGCTCTACGACATACACACGAGGTAAGCTACAGCTTCCGCCTCTCTTTGCGAATCTCATATATAAGCGTGTTTCTATTGCAGCGAGGCCATCAAATTGCGCTACAATTCACAGCAGGAGGAATGGCCCTTCATGCATTATGCGAGATTTGCCAGCTTTGGAAATGCTCTCATCTGGGTGCACAACTACGATATTTACTATCGCCAAGAGGTTCGTGCATCTCACGCCTATCGCGTCACTCACGATGCAGTACCCGGCGTTGTCTACAACGGCATACCCGATTGGCTATACGAAGGTAAGCTTACACTAGAAAAAGTAGAGTCAGTGATATATGAACTATGCTTATTTACTCAAAGAGTCACGAACGATTCGTTGCTGTAAATAAACCATTCGCAGTTGAGCAGTTCCGTAATTATAATAAGTCACGTTATTTTACCAATGTATTAACTAAACTAGTCAACTGAAGAAAATTAACTAGAGATTTTAGCTCTAGAATGTAGAGTTTTTAAAAGCAGTTCGGCAACAAAGTTGAAAGTATAATCACAGGTAATTCAAGCTAATATATGCGTAATTGTGTCTTTTAATCAATATTAAATGTTGTAAAGTAAAATGTATAAACTACTGTAGCAAGGATATTTTTAAGATACCTGAGAAAATCATTTAAATTACAGAGCATTTAGTATTTGTTCATGTTTCTATTGACTAAGAAGAAATTCGCTAGACAACATCACAAATTTAAAATATTTCTCTAGTCATTATTCTTATTCTATATTGAGTTCAGAGAGGAAATTATACACACTGAGCCAATTATCGTCATCATTCAATATAGAAACAGCATATTCGAGACACTCTGATACACAGTCGATATTCATAAAATTTCTTCCCGTTCTTAGAGGAAATTCTGCATACAAATAATGCCATTTGGTTGTCGGATGAGGGGCACCTGCTGCTCTATGCCAGCTTCAACGATACACACGTGCAGGAACAGCACTTTGCATGGTATGGCACCACCTCCACAGGCGCTGCAGGTGGTGCTGCGACAAGCGGCACGAGTCATGGCAGTGGCAATGCAAATGGCGGCGGTGGTGGCGGTGGCTCAGCTGGTGGCACTAATCCGCATGCCAACTTGTATCCGGAAATTAGATCCTTACGGTAAGTTGTGCCATGTCCCAGGCAATATTACTTTTCGATTAGGCGTTAATGATGTGCTCGTGACTGTCATTAGCCCTAAATAGTGCTCGGGTAAACGAATGCTTAACATTCATGAGGTGCAGATAGTTTCGAGACTCCCTATCGCGACGGGGTTAACCCAAATGTGCCCAGCTATGCAGGCAGGTGTTAAGACGCTGTGTACGTGTAGCAACATTTCTATACACTATAAACTAAACTAAAAGAAGGCATATTGACTTCAAAATCTGAGGCTCGATGTTAGATTTCAAGTTCAACTATGATTTATAGGTTTTAAATTAAACACCAAGTAGTGAGAAAAAAACTTGTATTCTCAGTTTGCAAAGTGAAAACGAACATACAGCTTGCCAGTCTGAGACCCTTATAATAGTACAGTCTCTTTAGAATATTTAGTCACAATTCAAATATCGAAATAGATGTTTTAAAGACAATTTTTTCAACATTCCGTAATGGAAATTTCCAAAAGAGGTTTAACACTTAACAGAATAATATTCACGAATTCAAACTTATGCTTAACTCTTAAGGTTATCATTACAAATCGATTGAAAGTTCTGATGTTATACGTGTTTGATTCTTACTGTTACATTATCTCGTTCAACAGTATTATTCTATAGAGAACAGAGTAACAAGCAGTCGTTGCACGCGACTGCTCAACTGGACATTAAAATTAATTGGCAGCAAGTGTAAGGCCCTTGGCACATGGCCACGTTACTCCTTTCACAATACGAAACTGAGCTGCTGTCATTTTCGATTTGATAAATTGCCAAATGCACAAAAGGTTTGCTTAAATTCCTTGCCCGCCCCTTCGTAAGCCGAAGCTGACAAAATTGCCAACTAACCTGTTGTGCTTAGTGTTATGTCATCATTTGGGAATTATTTATGCAAATGTGTGTATGTGTGTGTGTGTGTGTGTACGGATAAGTGTAGATGCCATCAGTGGTAACTGAATATGCTAAGGATATAAGCGCTAAACTTTAGCTCAAGTGTAAAACCAAATTTTAAATTGAGCTGTCGCACGTTGAAGCGTGATTAGAATCGCTGCGACAACTTTAGCAATTTAAATATATCACATCTAAAATGAATTGCACATTTTGTTTAGCTATTTCAGGTGGGAGGTAATAGTATTCGTTAGGGTTTTGTGAAGCTTATCAAAATCAAACATAGTTTGATGAAGTGAATGATTCACGAGCAACATGAAACACACGGCCGAGTATAGAAGGTGCAAAGTGAAGTTTTAGGAAACAGTAGGACTTAGATATCATTCTAAGTAATACTCTTCCAATAAGACTCGAACAAATGAAAATTGTATGTTCACTATCTGACTGGCACAAAAGAAACCATAGGGGTTAAGCTATCAAATTAACACTACACAGCAAAGAAAACAATATTAATTATTATTTAACCGGGTGACTGAAGACTGTAGAATGAAATCCATGGGTCACAGAGAACTGAATTTGATCAAAGATTGACGATTAACGGCACAAGTATTGCAAGCCAGAAAAATATATGTTTGCAAAAGCTACGTGTGGTATGACTTTAAGACTCTTTAATCCTTTTATACCTTTCGCTCATAACACAAACCGTATGACTTCCTTTGTTGTTGCAGCTACCCAAAGCCAGGCACACAGAATCCCTCAGTTACCTTGCGGGTGGCCAACCTATCGGACCCACAGAAGATACACACCACTGATTTAACACCTCCAAAAATACTACAGAATGAGTGCGTATGGACCCTTCTATCGGAATTACTACACGACTAATCTCCTCTGATCTTCCGCTTTGCTAATCCTATAGGGATCATTACTTCAGCAGCGCTAGCTGGGTGAGTGCCAAGGAGATCGCCGTGGTGTGGCTAAATCGACCGCAGAACATATCTGTGGTTAGCATTTGCAGAAGTCCCTCCTTTGTGTGCAGTGAGGTAGGTTGTATTTGACCTAATTAAGCGTGTTTCTGCTCATAGCCGGTTTGTGTGTGTATGTGTGTATCCTTGTGTGCAGACGCATCGTGTGAGCGGCGATGGACGCGGCTGGGTGGACACGGTCTCAGTTCCATTGTTTGCGGCAAATGCGAGCCTCTATGTGGCCATATCACCGCTGCGCGACGGCTCGTTTGGTAAGTGAGCCATATGTCAATCCGGCTTTTGTTTTGCGCTCGATTCACAATCAACTCTTCCAACCTCCCTCCTCTATCGCTCCCAATCGCAATCGGACAGGCTATTTCCGGCACATCGTGCACGTGGACATTGACAATAATCGGGTGCTGCCCCTCACCCACGGCCCCTACGAGGTGAATCGACTTCTGCACTGGGATCAACTCGATAATTGGATGTAAGTAGCTAACGGAAGCAGCAATTCCAACATTCCCACTTAAAACTGAATCCGAATTGCGATTATCGCTATCGAACGACAAATTTAAGTATCACATAAACTGACTTTAATGCATGGAACGTGAATGATTTCATGAAAACTGACAGCTATTAAAGTAGCCCACAAACTAGAACGACAATTGTAACGAGAGTGAAGCTTTTACATATAATCAAATGAAGACATTATGGTTCGAGCTAGGGCTGAATTGGCATACAAAGCTCAGCTCTTAACGTGCCACAAATTAACATTTTTCAGTTAATTATAAACTTGAGTGTCCTGTTGATTTGTTGATGTTATCTACACAGGATTTGGCAGACGATAGCGTTAGTTAGACCTCGATCAAGTGAGACTAGCATTGGAATTGAATGGAAAACTATGCTTTATGCGTTTAAATATTATTTACTAAGTAGGCTCAACCTTCGGTTAAAATACAGTTAATATTTAACTTTTAGTTAAGATTTAACAGTTAATATTTAACTTTAAATTCATTTGAACAGCCGACTAAAATGTAATTAAATAAGGATAGGGCGTCAATCGAAGGACAAGTCCTTTAAGAATAGTTTTCATTGACTCTCGCCTCAATTAGGGTTGCACTATTAATTAAAAGTTATTGAAAACCATATAACTATCGAAGCAAACTGTCCTCATAACTTGAGTATTCTCATTCCAGTTGAATGTTCAATTATTGAAAAACTCTCTAACCCCAATTTTTGCCTCGTAGCTATTTTTTAGGCACACCGGAGCGTTTGCCCTCGCAGCAGCATTTGTATCGAGTCTCTGCTCTGCCCGCTCGTCAGGGCCAGGCTCTGCAGGCACCGGACTGCCTGACGTGTCCGGCGTTAATGCACAACAGCGAAGGCTATGACGAGGGTCACACCAAATCGCCGCCAAAGCTCGTAACCGCATGGGACGATGACTGGGAGGACTCTGAGGAGACGGAGTCGCTACCACCGCCTCCAGCAATGCCCGTGGAGCAGCAACAGCGACAGTCGCATGCACATGGAGGAGCCTTGCCCCCACCACCCAGCGATTGTCTGTACCACGAGGCACAGTTTCCGCTAACGCTTCGGGCACGCTTTGTGCTGTTGGAATGCCTGGGCCCAGTAGTGCCCAGTTCAATGATATATGGATTAAAGCAGGCATCTGGACCCAAGGCTAAAAAGCAGACCCAGCCGCAGGGCGAGAAGCAGTTGCCAACGGATGCTCCAGTCGAAGAAAATATTGAACCCAAGTCGCAATTTCTCGAACTCCTTGTCACCGTGCAGAATAATACGAGACTCAAGGAGAAAATGGCAAAGGTCGCACTGCCGCAGGTGAAAACCTTTCCTGTCATGATTTCCGGGGGCTATCATGCCCAAGTTCGTCTCCATTTGCCGCCCGTGTTGCGCGAGGATGAGATCACACGATATCCCACCATATTGCACGTTTACTCTGGGCCAGGCACCCAGCTGGTGACGGATCGCTGGCATGTGGACTGGAACACCTATTTGGCGGGCAGCAAGGATTACATTGTCATCGAGATCGATGGACGCGGCTCGTCGGGTCAGGGCTATCAGCTGCTCCATGAGGTTTACAAGCGATTGGGCAGCGTTGAGGTCTCCGATCAGTTAGAAGTTAGCGAATATCTGCGAGACAATCTGCATTTTATTGATGCTCGGCGCATGGGTGTCTGGGGCTGGAGCTATGGCGGCTACACGGCAGCGCTCGCTTTAGCTGGACAGCAGTCGATCTTCCAATGCGGCATCAGCGTCTCGCCGGTGACCAATTGGAAGCTATATGGTAAGCCCACTCTGCACACTCCATTTATCCATGTATAATCTTACTCCTCTATTTTTTGTTGACAGATTCCACCTATGCGGAGCGCTATTTGAGCTTTCCAAATGTGACCGACAACTACAAAGGCTACGAGGAGAGCGATCTATCCAAATACGTTGACAATCTGCGCGAGCGACAGTTCCTGCTCGTGCATGGCACTGCGGATGACAACGTCCATGTCCAGCAATCGATGGTTCTTGCCCGAGCTCTAACCACCAAAGGTGTGCTCTACAAGCAACAAATCTACCCGGACGAGGGGCACAGTTTGTCGGGTGTGAAGCGTCATCTCTATCGTTCGATGACCGCTTTCTTTGAGGACTGCTTTAAGAAGCTGGTGAGTCTCCTATTGAGATCTTTGAAGCCAGACAAAGTGGGCTCTGCTCTCTCTACATATAAATATATATATATATATATATATATATATATATATATATATATATTCTACCACTTTCCTATCATAACTCTCTATTTCTCCTGCTCTCCACCACCTCAACCACAATAATTACAAACTGCCTTCAAACTCACCTCATCATTTCATTTCACATGATCGATTGCCATCGATCTATCTCTCTCGCGCGTAGCTCGACCAACAACAGCAAAATCAAACAGATTCCATGGATTTCCTGGACTTTCATAGTTTTTATGGCGGTTAAACAACTGATCCTTTGCCTAGGTACAGTCGCCGTTGTTATCAATCGTCGTCGTTGTTATTTTTGTCGTAGACTTCTCTCTGTTTCAATGTCTCTTGTTGAGCGTTTTACGGGAACTACCTATAAAAAGCTAAAAATTCAACGATTTAAGTTAATGTTTGGTTTGATTAAGTTTCTGCTATATGATTATGCTTAAATGGAAATTCTATCATTTGTTTAATTCTCGAATCTATTATCAGCATGATATGTTGTTAGCTCTCACTCTCGAGCTTTCAATGTCAACATATATTTTCGTTTCGTGAATATAATATTTTAGAAATTTTAATAGTAAGCAATAAAAAATAAAATCTTAAATAAGGACAAATATAATAAAATGCATACACCTAAATATAACTATTGATACCTATTGAAAACGTTAATACTAGCTAGGATTCTGTTATTTCAATTCATATGGCAAGCAGATAAAGTGTATATTTATAATGTAGAAGAGGAAAATATACCTACATTTAGCTCTGCGATCTGTATATGTATATCCGTCTGTCCGTAACTCATAGTTATTCAATATTTTATTTATTTTCTTCCATATAGACGTCGAGGTTTTCAAATACAAGTCAGAAAAATCTTAACAATTTGGGGCTGTATTCTATAGACTAGGTTATATGCGATTGTCTCCCCCGTCTACAGGGTAGTTCCTAGTCGGGCAACTTCGACTATTATTGTGTTACTAGTTTCTTTTTTAAGTGTATGCACCTACGAGTTTAGTTTTTGAGTGCCGTTATCTTGTCTTCTTTGTCTTCGTTTCTCTTTTTCTATTTTCTTGCCATTTGGTTTACAGTACGCAAGTTTTTCCTATTTCCACTTTCGTATAATTTTGTTCGACTTGATTTTCGTGTATTTTTGATGCCACAAACAAATATGTTGGTTATTGTATATGTGTATGTAAGTGTGCGTCTGTGCGTGTGCGTGTTAATGTATGTATTGTACGTGCGAATATATGGGGCTTGTTCTTTATTGGAAGCATTTCAATGTGATTCTTTTACTCTTTTTTTCCTTGGGTGTAAACACACTTAGCCACTCACACACACACACATATACAGAGACACACACTTGCTATTTTACCTGAATGTTGCTTATGCTTTGATTGTGTCTTTAATTTACATAATATCTTTGCCCGTATCAGATGAACTCAAATTCAATTCGAAACTAACTCGTAAAATTTCATTTTCCTTGTAAACGCGCCAACAGGTGCCGCCCGAGACGAAGGCTGGACTGGGCGGAGGCGGAGCCGAAATGCAACAGCAATAAAAAGCAACAACAACACGAGCAGAAGCAATAAAATTTTTTGATAACAGCAGCGCGAAGCATTAAACGAGAGTGAAACGTGCGAGAAAAACGTTTGCGTAAATTACATAAAATGTAATTTATAATAAAAGCCACACACACACACACACACACATATACATATATATATATATATACACACACAACATACCGGCGAATACTTTGTTTCGAAGTTTACATGCGAAACTTTTCGCATATAAGACACGTTCTAAGCTTTGCCCCATCTTGGAAATTGCAGATCATTCGATACATAAACAGTGTTGCCAACTCTTGAGGACTTCAAAACGTCAGGTCAATGTATGGAAAAAACGAGAAATACCTGGACAGCCGCAGCCGAGGGAAAATAGCCAAACTGGCAACACTGTACATAAATGCAATTGTGTCATTATAGATTCCTCGAGAACAGCAGCAGAGAAAGTGAATGGGCATTTTATTCAAAGTAATAATCAGCAATAAAAATTCAAATAAATACCAAGTGAACGTGCAAAAGAAATAACCGAAAGAAAAAAATCAAAATGGTTGTGAAAACAAAATACACACATACGCACACGGACACGCACACAAATACACATACACACTACAAAAAATTTGCGCTATAAAAAACTTAAAAGCGACAGAGAGAACAACGCAGGAGTGCAGCACATTTCATTTTATTTATTGAATTTTTTATGCATTTGCTGCACAAGTTTTCAACGAGATTTTGCTCAAAAATGAAATGAAACCAAATTCAAATATATACATACATATATATGTGTGTATGTATATTTACATACATATATACTAGTGCATAGGTCGACTGCCAGGTGGCTCAACCAAATGCCAGCCGTGCGGGGGTCACGGGCTGAATGTTGTGTAGGAAATTATGTTCATAAATCAATTTTGTAAACATTTCAAAAAGCAATTTAAATGACATTTTCTGATAACGGAGCGCACCCAAAATAGCTTTCAAATGATGGCCGCATAAATCTCACACAGAATTTATGAGCTGCATGCCCATTTTGCAGTTATTAAACTCCATTCTTTTTCGCTGATTTTTGCATAGGTAAATAAATACATTTTTCGGTTTTCAGTTGAGTGCAAAAAGCGAGTCGGCAGACTCAACCACCTATTTATAGTCTGATATAATTGCTCATAAATTGTATTTACATTGCTCAGAAAGCCCAAAGAGTTGGCTTCTGCTTCAGACCACACCCCCCCCCTCCCCCTCCCCTATATCCGCCACTGTAATTTTTGAAACCGTAAATTCAATTAAATTAAATGGCGTAAAAAACGAACAGCAATAAATAAGACATAAATAAATTGAATACGCGATATTAACGTGAGCGTTAAAAATTCAAATGAAAAACCATAAATATAAAAGATAAAAGAAAAAGAAAAATAATAATGTTTGCTCTGCGAGAAATCAATTTAATTGAATAGTGAGTTAATTTTTAAATGAAATGGCCAAATTGAATTATAATTTTTATTGAAATTAAGCAACAAAACTGTTTGCATGTAAGTAGCGCAATAATATTATACACATATAATATTACATACTTAATAATTAACAAGTAACAATTAATATTTAACAGTTATACTAATTCAGTTCAATGTTGATTGCAACAAACTTCGTACCGAAGGCAAGCATAAAAGTACATTTCTAAACGAGCGTAGTGAATATAGAATTAAACTCAAGAAACTCAGTAAATTTAAGTCAAATACCAGAGTAAACATACTTAAAAATAATCAAATTAAACCAAAACGAAAAGGTCAAAAATAGCTGCGATAACCGTAAAAAACAAAATTCGAATGCGACGCGCAGAAAAAGTTGACAAAATTTTTCAAATTTTCCAACAAACTAAATGACAACGCAACGCAATTCTGCCACCGAGCGATAGATAGACATGTGTGCAAAAGGGATTAATTTAATTAGATTTTATTTTATATTTGATTTTGTTTGTTTTTTTTCTTTTTTTGCTCTGCTGCCTGCCCGCCACAGCTCAGCCAGTTAACTAGCACATACAGTTGCGACGGCTAATTATGATGGCAAAAATATGCGGTTGAACCAAATGAACAGAATTATAACTTTAACTATAATACAACTGTGTATTTATATACCCTTACTGGGGCTTTAACATAACAAATATAACTATAACTATTATACAACTATTTGTATACCCTTACTGAAGCTTTAACATATAGTAATATTAGTCTTATAATTTGGTGAGCCATGGATTCTACACAACTTTACTAAAGAAAACACAATGTACTCATTTCACTTCGAGAATGAGTGTAAAAATGTGTATGAAAACACTTTGTGCCATCTCTGAAACTCCAGCCTGGGTGCATAAGCATTGACGCTTGCCCCAAATGAGATTTTCACAATAGTATTTTGCATAATTTGCGAATTTGTTTTTATGTTGAGAGACTTAACTTTAAAAAATATCTTTTCAATTTGAACATATTTAATTATTATTTTTTTAATAAATTAGTTCTTTAACCACATCTAATTTTGTGTCTTTGTTCCAATAATCATAAATATATTTATATAAGCTTTTAATACTTGTAATTTTCTTATATTCAAATTTTAGTATAAAAAATACATATGTCGATTTTTGTTAACTTATTCTCTCATTTAAAAACTTTCTACCTTTTCCGATTCTAAAATAAATGCTATGTAGAAAAGTCGAATGCAAATTTTAGTTAATTCTTTCCAGATTTTATCTCTTTCCTTGAAGAAACTCTGAGCTCCTCTTAAATTCATGTCAATTTCAATTTTTAAACGACTTAATATGATGGGAACATCTGTGGCCCAACTCAGATATACCCTCTAGATTTACAAAGTTAGTTAGTTATTTTTGCAGTTTCTCAACTTTTATTTTGCGCCTTTTGCGTCCGCGAAAACAAGCTACTGAAAAAGCTACAGTTGAGTGTGTCGTTTGTGTGTGTTGGCGTGTCTGAGTACGTGCGTTAGTGTTGGTGCGTGCGTGTGTGTGGAAGCTTTGCAAGGCCAACATAAATTTATATATGGTTGACACCTAATGTGCGGCTTAGCTGGTTTTTTAGACTTAATATTTGCCCCAACTTTCGCCTGTTTTGCCAGGCGCAATTAACATGTGCTCCCGCACACTCACTCTCACACACACGCAAGCACACGCCTGGACAACTACGCCCAGAGGCGTGGACGTTTGCGTGGGCTTTTGAAAAGGTCGTCACAGCTGTGGGCAGCATAAAAAGGGCAGCTGCCTTTGTAACATGGTTCGTCTCTATGTTTGTTGACACAAAAAGGTGTTTGCTTAAAGTAGATGACAAAAAGTGAGCGAAACGGAGGCAAGAGGCTGGACAGTTGGGACGCCGAAATATGCACATACAGGTGGTCCGCAAGGTACTGTGGAAAATATGTGTCCTTTAGAGGGAAAAAAGGCATTTTTTCTACCAATCTTTAGAGATGGGCACTTGAAACGCCGTAATACAAACAGCCCACACAGATACAGGTCATCCGCAATGTACTATGGAAAAGAAGTATCTAATACAGGGCCGGGTGGGCACATACAAAGGTGCTCTACAATAACCAAACATTTATAATTCAAAGCTAGGCTTAGTTATATGTCCATATTTTTTAGTTTTATGGCTATTCAGGAGAAACCAATGTTTGTCAGAAGTATTTCATTATGTGCCCACGGTATACATTGCCGTAGTCTCCGTATCATACATATTTTTTAATTTCATATTTATTCATCAAAATGAGTTTTTGTCAGTAATATTTGGTTAATTGCCCACAGTTCACACTGCTCTGCTCTTGTGACTAATCTAGCCTTGGGCCATGGCAGACTGCAATTGCTTTGCGTTGTCATTTGGCTGCGCGCTCAAATGTATGCTATAGGAATTTAAATTGCTCTACCGTTTTTAAACGCTTTCTATGTAGTGTACTAAGGACCAATTACCAAAAGAATTCTTAAAATACGATTATTAAACAAATATGAATAAATATATTTAGCGAAAAGCGTAGCGAACAAATTACAATTCACAATTTGCAATATATGTATATACATATGAAAGTATGTATACTGAAGCGTATATAAAATTTGATAATTGACTCAAATAAAATTTAGTAAGTATACAAAATTTATATATATATATATATATATATATATATATATATATATATATATATATATATATATATATAATGTACGATCCGTAGTCTAGTTCGTTTAGTGGATCAAGCGTTGGCATTATTCGAGTATAAAATCATAGTAAATATATATATATATATATATATATATATATATATATATATATATATATATATATATATATATATATATATATATATATATATATATATATATATATATACATACAAAAGAAAAGTGAAAACCATTTTACAAGCTTAAGAAAAATTAATTAGATTGGTAGCTCAATGGTATGTAAAATAAATATAATAACTGTAATATATATGCGCTCTACAAAACTATAAACAGAAAATAACTATACTTTGATATATGATAAATATATTTTATAAACAACTTTTACTCTTAAACAATAACATTTTAATACTCTGTCTTCAGCCTTAACAATGAAAAAAAACACACACACACACAAAACCAAAAACTGAGAGTTACCTAAAAAGATAAAGAAACTCTATCTGTGGAGTCTCAGATCGTTTCAGTCTAAGTCTAAGTATAAACCAACGAAAAGAAAGAACTATGCACTTGTTAGTTATGTTTAGTGTAAATAAGCTTTAAAACGGTTACTTAACTTCAATTTTTTTTTGTTATTAGAAAGTTTAGCGAAAAAACAAAACCTACTTATGTGATCCAACAATTTCTTCTCTTCCATGAAGCTAAAAAAATAAACAAAATATAAAATCAATACAATTAACTAAATTAATATAAATTTGAACTACTTATGTAATACATTGACTTAATTAGCTGAGATGTTCAATAATTTCGCCAGGCATTTAGCAAAATTAAAATGATATTAAATTACCAAAAAAAAAAAAAAAACTAACGAAACAAATATATATATATATATACATACAATAAACCAAAGCATGAAAGCCAAGTAAAGGGAATGAAACTTTATTGAACCAAGATTTTAGTAATTTATTTCAGATTACTAATTAAGTTATCTTATGTGATATATGTTCATATATCAAATAGGAATATCAATCGACCGAATTATTAACATATTTTTTAAGTTTTTTAATATTTGTATGACCTCAGCTATTTTAACAAACAGTATATAATGAAATATTCAGGAAATGAGTGTACGAGGCAGAAGAAAGCATATAAAGTCTGTATATTCTTGAGCAGGAAGATGAGTTTAGTCGATATTGATGTGTCCATCTGTCCGTCTATATGAACGTAAACTACATAATCTAGAGATTTTAGATTTTAGACCCTTCCCCCTTTATACCAATTCGGAAAAAATATTCTTTAATTAGTGGAGGTTTGTGCTTTCATTTTATTCATTAATACACGCATCGGGAACAACAAAAATTAAAGGGTATGTCCTAGCAGGCACTCCTGACTAAAGTACTCTTATTAGTTTTCTGCTTCTCTTCAGAATGATCTATTGCATACCCGGCCTCAAGGAAACTTTCTTTTGTCAAGTGCAACTTAAATTTTCGCAATACATATATGAATTCAGTAAGAGAGTTGAAAGACAATCTTAAGATACTTACTTCCTGTCATTGGATAGGTCATTATTGGCATGTCCACTATGCACACATGATATCAGATGTTACCTAAATAAGCTCTCATACTTGAACAAATCCTAGAGAATTTTTTAATAAGGTATTTCCTTTCTAGATTGATTTATAGAATTGCATCACTTTCACTGGTCATTTTTCGAGCTTCTTGTAAATACTCAAATTTCAGTAAAATTTATAATTATTTTGCATATTCATTTTCTTGTAACTTGTATGAAGAGAAGGTTATTGTTTAACTAAGGATAGAGCATACGAACTCTTAATAAATTGAGTTGTCAACAAGTACTAAGCATTATTTTTAAGCAATTGCTGCAATATTACTTATTAGAAAACTAGAGATTTTAGGTCATTATTTAGTCATGCTTCGAGAACTTTTCAGCTTAAGGCAGATGCATTCCTGCCTTGGGCTGCGCACTACGATTTAGATTTAGTATGCAGCCTGTTTCGATGAGTATACTTATAAATCAAATTCCCACCTCTGAGGACCAAATTAGAAATGAAATATGGCGGCCGACGTTCCAGAAAGCGTGCCATTCAACTTGCAATGCCGGCATGTCTGCCAAAATCGAATACCATGAAAAACCCCAACGACTGCAAAATCTGCATAAAACATGTTACCAATTGCAGTCCAAAACTGACCGCGCTTCCAGCCGTCCCCCTGCCTCCTGTCGTCCAGTCCTCTTCTCTGTTCATGGCCAACGAGTCGGCACGCAAATGGCCACAAAATGTTTGCCTGGCATGCAAGGCACCTCTACAGCTCCTCGCTGCTTCTTCTCTGCCATAAGCCATAGACGCTGCTGGAGAGGGGCCTAGAGTAGACCAAACTTTTGACTTAATTGGGCAATTGATTCGGGTGGTTCACACAAAAAAGTGTTGCATATTTCACGGTAATCATTTCATACTATGTATGAAGCAACTGCCCATCGTTTACCAGCAATTAGCCGTCAAATAGTTGGCCACTTAAGTGAAGGCAAAACTGACGAAGGCACTCAACTAACTTTGAGAACAAGCAGAAAACCATGAAGGATGTTAGACTCCTTTCGATTAAACTTAATTTATAAAGAGCATTTTTCTTAAAAAATTTATTTATTTCTACAAAATTATACATTCTTTTAGTTAGCTCGAATACAGCATGAAACGAAACCAATTTGATATACAGCTATTCCTAGTCTGCTCAAATCATCAATGAGTTGCATTACCTCTGAACCAGTCCAAAAGACCAGTAGATTCGTGTGAAGCCTTATCCGTTAAGTAACTCAACACGAGATTGTCGTATCTTATTTTATGCCACATATGTATGTTAATTTAGTCTTGTACCTTCACAAGATTTAATTTCTTTTAAAGTGATTTCTTAAGGGCTTTAAAACACGCGACTTTTTAAATTTAATTAAAAACAAGTAAGAGTGCTCTAGTCGCGACTAGACTTGCTTGACTAAGAGATCCCCTGAACCCTTCGAAGAACTGCGATTCATACACGACACATACACAGTCTGCTAACTGTGCAATTTGACTCGGCAACTGACTCAGTCTGCAGGTCGCCATAAAATAAGATACTTTTTTTCTTGGCCAACGATTTTGATCAAATTTGTTGGACGTGATCATGTCATTCATACATGCGTGTGTGTCAAAGCACAAGTCTCTAGTACTTAAAATACGAGATTTAACAATTTAAGGCGAAGGGGGCGTGGCATCCAAAGTTTAATAAAAACTGAAATTGCGCATGGCTTAAATATCACTAAATGCAAAATTTGAAGACTCTAGCTGTAAAGATAAATTAAATTGATTTTTATAACTAAATGAAGACATCGGTTTTTAATCGATAACATTAAAACGATGATAGTTATCGGTTATTTTAAACAAACTCGATCCATTCGTGCTGTACACGAACCTCCAAAACAAATTTGAAGTCTCTAGCTCTTATATCTTCTGGGATCGACACGTTCAAACATACGGACAGACGAACAGACAGACAGACGGACAGGGCTAAATCGACTCGGCTTCTCTCCCTGATCAAGAATATATATACTTTATGGGGTCTGCCACGCCTCCTTCTGCCTGTTACATACATTTTCAAAAACATTTTACCCTTCACCATTTTTCCCATTTTCAATGGGTTCTGGGCATAAAAAAAAACAATGAATTGTGGCAAAACGCGTACACGGCTTGGAAATGGAGCCACTCGCCTGTTGCCCACTTTCTTATGCAGCTAATCGTGCTGTTGTTCATTCACTACTTTATAGGTAAGAATGTTGAATTTGGGCGCTGTCGACTGCACAATACTCGTTCACTGACCAAAAACATTTGAGTAAGTTTTGGCAAATCTGCAGAATCTTAGCTCTGCAATTGTGTAGCTCTTGCTCTGAAACTGCTGAAAATATAGCTGTCTCCGATTAGTAACTGCCCCAAGAGACATATATCTAAAATGTGTGAATCAACAGTTTCTTAATAGTTGACTTAGAGTTGAGAAGAGTTGTAAAATTATAGAAGATAGTCTTTCCCGATTTATCACATCCTAGTAGGCGATATATATATAATTTTCCATCCTGATGTATCCAGTAAGTGATAATTCTCCATCAACTTCAAGGTTCTATAGAAATATAACTGCAGAGCTTAGTTAGGAACCTCCATACTTTCGACTGACAGTTGCATCCTTTTAGAAGATATAGGCTGGTCCGATCCTTTCCAGATTTATCTTCATGTTAGGTTTTAAACCGCATTGTTACTTGGGTTTTCGAGTTTTCCAGCTTAATTTACGCAACGCTTGATATTCAAATCTTCTATGTTGGCTCTCAATTTGGTGACTCGTTTATGATTTCGGTAATACTTAATTCTGGGCACACAAGCTATATTTGACTGGGGCATAATGACAATCAATGAGCGCTCGAGAGACGACAAGGAAGGGGCTCCCCGCATAGTTAACATTTGACGATATTTTTTGGTGCGGGCCGTAATGCTTTGTATAAAGACGGTCAGGCACACATTCATCGTGTATAAATAATTTACATTTCGCATGGTCACGCACAAATCATATGAGAGGGGAGCTGCCCAGACAAAAACTGACAAAGCGAAGTCTGACGCCGAGCCAGTCCACCCGCGCCCACCCCCAAACCCCGCCTGCCGAGGCTTTTCATGACTGGGTCTGGGAATCGGAAGGTTTGGGTTTGGGTTCGGGTCTGGGACTGCATGATGCGTACAAAAGTGACAGTTAAACATGGAAACACACTCAAAATGTTAATTGATATGCAAGGCATAGAGGGCGTGGCGTGCCAGCAGGCGTCGGGGCATGCAATAAAACTTTTGCTGCCTTTTTTAGGGACAAAGAAACTGTTGGTCATGACAGTGAAATTCTCTTTCACTGACATCGATGCCGATGTCGTCGACATTCATTACTGATCAATATGTTCTATATATAAAGCTTAAGGCCTATGAGGCGGAGCCTCAAGCAAAAGTTAAGCGAATATATTTGTATTATTTATTAGTCACTTGAACTAGGATAAACTCAGCTAAATGCTAAACAAACTGCAGGAATAAATATTTCATTTGCAATATTATTGTAGTTTATCATTGTCTATCGTTAGGTCCTTCAAATTGGTTTATTGATGTTCAAATCGGATTAATTATTTAGCCATACATTGAATTCAAATAAATTAGTGAACTTGCAATAATTTTTAGTTTCGACTGCTTACTTTTTCAAGCCAACGGTCACCCTGAACACCCGCAGCAAGCAGTTAACCACAACAGCTGTTTCATATTCAACTGCTTTCTAGTTGTTATTTTGAATGACAGATTTCCTTATTTCAAGTAAACGGTCACACTGTACGCAAACATCAGGCACTTATGTGTAACAGCTGTTATCTTGTTGTTCTATTGGTGTTCAGGTGTTTTGCTCTCTTTTCTCGCCTGATCAATGAGAATGAACATCGATGAGCTAAATGACGACTGTCTCTGCATTATCTTGGAGTACCTGCCGCTGCCCGACCAGATCGCCATGGCGCGAAGCTCGTTACGCTACGAACAGCTGCTGGGCGAGATTGTGTGGAGGAAAGCGCGTTATCGCGAAGTCTCCGTATCGGATGATATGTTGAAGCCACTAAACAAAGAGGATTACATGTTTTTCTTCGAGGTGACGAGTGCCCATATGGAGAAGCTGTATATCTGGAATGTACACGAAAAAGCCTTCGACTCGTATTTGGGAAGGCATTTGCTACGACCTGAGCTCGCGTTCTATTTGTGCTTGAAGCTCACGAATCTGCGCGAGCTGTGCGTCACGGATGACTACATGAACAACAGCATGATACAAATCGTGAGCAAAAGTTGCCCCCACCTGCACAGCTTGAGTGTATCGAGCGCCTACATAACGGGCCAGTATATGGTCGACCTGCACAATCTGAAGACGCTGGTGGCGAGGGAGTGCTCCATCGAGGCGTCGCACCTGGCTGAATTGCTGACCCAGCTGCAGTTGACCACCCTGGACGTAACCGCCAATAGGTACAATATAGAGCAAACTATACTACAAGCACCGGCAGCTAGACTGTTACGTTTGCAGCGTCTGGGCATCTCGGATGCTGAAGACTTCGGCTTTCGCATCGGCGAACAGCTGCCGGCGCTCAAGGAACTGGTCGTTAGCTACCATGGCGTCAAGGCGGAAGATTTGCGAGATATGTTGGTCACCACTCGGCGATTGGTTGAGTCCTCCGGCTCCAAATTTCCGAAACGCCTGCAATCCATCATGTGCAACGTGGTTGATGTGGAGGTAGCTCTCGAGCAGATCACAGGACTGGAAACTCGGAGTCCGCGTGCCTCACCCCAATTTTGTGAGCTTTTAAAAATCATTTACAAATGCAAATAGGGCATAGAATGTTTCTACTTTGAAGTTATTTTTAAAGTCTTGCAGTTAGATATTCTAATTTTGGCAAGCGGCACGCAAGTACAGTGCGGACTTGCTCGAATGAACCTTATCTGGTTACATCGGTCTGTACTGATTCATCTGAGATTTTACAAAAGGACAACTAAACATACATTCAAAGAAACTTTTACACATTTTCCTTAACTATATACAAATTTTAAAACATTTATGACGATTGATTTAAGTTTCCCCTTGAGATTCCAAGTGAAAGTGCAATTATTCGTATACTGAAATTAAAAGAGTTCTCCGGGATTATAAGACGAAATGACAAAGAGGCATGATAAATATTTTAATAATCTTTTAACAGAACCTTAAAATGTTATTATGAATTAGAAATAAGCCATTAAAACAAAGTTGTTAATTTCACAAAAAGAAGAATTGGAGTCGGATTTGTTTCTAACGGTTTTAGCTTACTATTTAAGATTTTATTCCCATTCGAAAATCTGAATGGCTTTGTGAATATGTAACATTATAGGCTGTAGAAGGTGGTGCAAGTATATATATATTCTTGAGCCGGGTGACGATGCGAGTTGATATTGCTAGTTATGAGTTCTGTATACTCAGTATAAGGTTTCTCTATGCGTAGTTCGAGTAGCTAATCGAAATAGTCGTTTTTATAACCGACATCGAAAGAATTATCAATTATTAAATCAATAAGTTGATTAAAATCTTCATATGTTAAACAGTTAAGTTATAAAGAACTCAGGTTTGAGATATGTAGACAAAAATTAGGTGTGATGAGAAAAAATTCTGGAATTTAGTAGATACAAAAATTGAATTTTAATGAAAATTAAACGCGTGGATACATTTTTAATTTGTTTTTGTGAACAAGTATTACATAGTCAAGTGCGCCCAACACTCCCTAATTCCCTATTCTGCGCTGTTTCAAAACCTCATTTATATTGTCGTTGCCGTCTTATCGCTACCTATGCTGTTGGTCCATATAACAAATAATTTCGCATAGCTCTGTATTTGGAGGCTACTCTATCTTTCTGGCGCTGAATGTGCTTGTTTATTTTTGAAACTTAAGAATACTATTTCAAAATTTATTTCACTATGTAATGAGTACTCTTAGTTTAACTGTAGGGTATTTTACCTTCGTAACGCTGGATATATTTCGTTTATTTTGTACGAATAATTTACAGTCAAAGAATATTTTATTAAAATTAGTTTGTTTGCTTAATAATATCGTTTCGTTATTTGGGTTAGTAACATTTGAAATCAAGAAAATGTTCTTCAAAGGTTGAAGCAGAACAAAATTTCAAAGTTGTATGATCAGCGGGCTCAAATAGGAGAACATTACGCCGGAGAAAATGCCGGTAACAAGAACGGCAGCGGCAAACATGCCGGCGGTTATCTGATATTTGGCGTGCACCGTGCCTGGAGCATACATCATGCCCAAGGAACTCAAATAGCCGGAGCTATAGGACATAATTATCGCAATCAACCAATATACCCATTCATTTGTTATATAAACAGGCAGAGTCCTAACAATATCCTTCGGTGCGTAGTTGCAAAACAACAGAAGGGGTATAAAAACAACTCGCAGCACCACCGGGACTACCAGATACTTGGGCTTAGGCCACTGTATCCAAGAGGTGGTCAAGCTGCCCAGCATGGCAAACACGTTGAAGGTGAGGAAACAGGTGACCAGCGTGAAATATTTGCTACCGATGATAAAATCATCGGAACCCTTGATGTCCGAGTGGACAGCGGGGAAAACGGACAGCGTCACAAAGAAAGTGAAAAATACGTTGAAAAGCTGTGGCGAAGCCTTCTTAAATATTTGCCAGTAAGGAACATTTAATTGAGATCTCGAGTCAGATTTCTTCTCGTTGTTTAACATCTCGTAATGCCGATAGAATTTTGTTAGAGGCAGCGCGAAATAGGTGTCAAAACAGAAAAGCAAAATCAAAATCGCAGTTACAAAATAGTAAATGGCCGATGTACGCATCGAACTGAAGAACGTGGCACACAGCATTGACATAATTGTTGCAAAGCAGCCGCTGATATTAGATCCCAATACAACTGCGCCCGTGTACTTGGGAGGCAGAGCTGCCACAAGTCCGTAAATGGTGCTCTGATAGATTCCATTACACTGCAAGGAGAAAGACAACAAATTGCATATCAGTCTATTGAATCAAATAACAAAACTGAATTATATAACAAGAGCTAAATAGACTGAGGGAGAGAGAGATTCACAAAAATGCATACAAGTATTTATTTACTTCCTAAGCTGGCCAATGAGTAATTGGTCGAAGTGTTTATCACTAACAAACTCGAACGGAAATCGAAATGGATGTATAAAACGCAGCAAGGCACACTTGAATTGTTTCAATGTTGAATATACGTGCCATAGACGTTAGTTAAGTATATATATTCTCTATAAGCTTCAACAGCACAGCCGATGTCTCTCTGTCTGTTAGTCTGTATGTATGAAGGCATCGATCTCAAAATCTATAAAAGCTTTTAAGTTTTAACGTAAGTCCGTTAAGTGCAGGTCTCGTTAAGTAATATACGTATATACAACTGAAAGTGTTATGCAAATATTTGTGTACGCTCGTACGAGTATACAAGATATAGAATAGATAATTTGAGACGTAAATTTGTCACTGAATAAGTAGTTTCTGATCATAAATACTGGGATTACACTCTGCCCAACCTTAATGCAATCTCGTACGCGGGCGCTCTCAATTAGACTCTCTTTGACTTTCAGTGGTTCAGTTTACAGCTATCCCGACGAGATGTGAATCATTATTATAGAGTGAGCTCGGTGAGATTTAAAGGTTTGACTTCTGTAGGTTATACACTTTTCAGTTCATTATATTTCAGTTCTTACCATGTTTATAAGCACAATTGAGGTCATAGTCGCCCAAAAAATATGCCGGGCCACTAAAAATAGATATAGACAAATATAGTTATTTAAGGAATTGTTATATGTATTTATATGTATGTATATATTGTGTGCGGACCATGTGCGTACCTCGAATGAATCCAACATGGCAAGTATTACGGTTATTATGAGTATAACGATTTCGAATAGGATGCTGTAAACAATGCGGGTTGTTAGATCACCGCCGAAATTAATGAATATATTTATCCAATTGAAGAGAACATTTGGAATTTGCGATGCGAAGCCCATATTCTGCATGAAGTTGCCCCGGTAGTTGACTTCAGTTTTAATCGTGTAATTTTCACCCAGCTTGAAGTCCTCGAAATACGATTTCGCCGTTATGAACATATTCCAAGGCATTAGCGTGCCCAACCCATGTAGTATGAAGATGAAAAAGACCAGCTTGTATTTGTCAACCGGGGGCGGCAGATGCGAAACAATTTTCGACACTATCGAGCCCTTCCCCTTCGGATCCGTTTTCATCTGTGACTCCCACGAGGGATTGAGGGTCACCGGCGCTTTGCCGCTGATGAAAGGCGACTCTTCGCCTTTGCCGGTTACCATTTTGTTTTGTTTATTTTTGTCTGTTTTCTTTATGGTTGATTGATTCGAAATTCAGGCGCGGCTCCAATTAACTGTTAATTAGCAGTTGCTGGGTTGACAACAGGTTATACGAGTACTCCAGCGACGAATAGATGGGCACCAAAGTCCAGCGCCTGTTACGTCTGCCTCTGATGTAAGGCAAGAAAAGGCACTTTTTAACTAATAGATTAAAATTTAAAGCGATTATTTATGAAATCTCTGTCAAAGATTACAACTATTTATAAACGCATGTTGATAATCGCGTGGCTTGCCCAACACAAAGATAACTCACATTACTTGTCGGCGTTGCCACCTTTCCGATACCGATTACTGACAGAGGATTCAAAATTTAAACTTGGTTAGAAAAAACAGAAATAAATTTAAGTATAGTTCTTTTTCACTTCCTTTTTTCATACAATTTCACAATATCGGGTGAATAATCAATAATATTAGGTTTATTCTACGAATACGATTGATTTATTGATTAAATAGGCCAGTAACATTGAACATTGTGATCTTTGTTTAATTTGGCTCAATTTGTTTTTATTATAATGAGAGCAAAGATCATAAGATTTTAATACCCGTACATTAACAGTTAAGTCCATGGAACTGTAATTGATGCAAAACTATATCCGAAAAGGAGGGCCCTGATTTGAAAATCTAACTCACTTCAGCCCTGCGACTTATCGAGTTATTGCTATCGATAACTACTGTGGCACTTTTTCTAACAAGCGGCGTGCTTACCTGTTGTGTTTGCATTAATTTAATAGATTTAGCTGCCATGGCGATAATTCAATTGGGCGATTATATTGTCATACAGAGGCAAAAGTATACGAAATTGCAAAAATTTGGAAGTCTCGATGCTACGGCGACCTTGGGCAAGGAACATTTGGAGTTGAAATCTCTGCTGGATCAACCCTACGGCTCGACATTTAAGATGTGTGTAAAAGAGTCCAAGGCGGGCAAACGTGGTGCTCAGCGCCAGCACAGCCTTAAACTTTGCAGCGAAAATGAGTTGCGAAGTATAAGAGATGTGCTCAATATTTCTAGCAGTGGAGCCGACAATCGGGATATTAGCGACAATGGAGAGGCTCAAGCGCTAAAATCATCGGTAAGTGGAGTGGGCCGGCATATGATGCATATAATTTCATTTCAAATTGAGTTTTACTTTCACAGGATATCGAGCAGATGCGTGAGGCATGCAACGAGTCAAGCAAGATCATTGAGAAGCTGGTGGAAAACTCAAAAACGTTTCATACCCGCACCGAATACTCGCAGGACAAATATCTGCTGAAGAAGGAAAAAAAGTATTTTGAGTTTGTACAAATTCGTCAGCCCACCATACGTCTAATGGTCGACATATTCCACCGGCAGGATGCGGATAAAATAATGGGCATACGTGTGGACACGCTCTCACAAATTGTATCCTACTCGGGCATATCCGGCTTTGGCAGCTACCTGTTGTACGAGAGCGGCACGAATGGCCTCCTCCCAGCAGCCATGCTTAATTCTATGGGTGCTAGCACAGAGGCAACACTGGTCCACATGCATCCAGGCAATGTGCCACAGAAACAGGCCATCCTTGCACTCAAATTGCCCCTCGAACAGCAACAACGCTGCATCTCTGTGAATTTGTATTCGGTGCTGCGTGAATTCTATCAAGGCGACAAGCCAGAAGCAACGGAGTCCACGGAGCAGGCAGTGAAGGCTGAGGTGAACGCTGAAGAGCAGATCGAAGATTCTGAACCCAGCAGCAAAAAAGTTAAATTGGATGAGTCGCCCAACTGTAAGCCTTATTTTTCTAGCTAATTCTACCAAAGAGTAACTACTGTAACCTTCTGCCCTGCTTATCCCTATAGTTTTAAGCAATCCATCTATCGAACGATTCTGCTACATAGCTGGCTATCAGATCTTCAATCAAACAGATTAATTTGCCTTTTCAATCGATTGCCTTTTGTTCTCTTTTAGCTGTAAGCTATCACTAGCTACTGACTGATTCTTGTTATTTAAATGAATGTCTTCTCGCTCTATCTCTCTCTTCTACAGCAAATAAGGTGCCTCAGCGTTGGCAGCTGGAGAATAAACGCGCTGCCGCTTTGATGAGCGATAAATTCGATAGTCTTGTAATGGCTGCAAAGGAGCATCCTTCGAGTATATTGCAAGCATTGCTGCCGCTGGTAAAACCCTCGCGACCCATTGTCATATTTAGCACGTGCAAGGAGCTGCTCCATGAAACATTCATGGAGTTGAAGGCAACGGGGAAAGTGACGAATTTGCATCTAACCTCCAACTGGCTGCGCACATACCAAATACTGCCCAATCGCACCCATCCGGAGGTCAACATGAGCGGCAACAGTGGCTACCTCTTGACGGGCTATACTGTAAAAAAGCAGGAGAATGCATGAAGCACGAATTCGGAGATATAGGAATAGAATGAAATAGGGATAGATGGATGCATGCATCCAGTGTATAACTAGTTAAGTAGTTAGTAGAGAAATCCCAATCCTAAAATAACTGATTTGCATGAGTGTAGTATCCTCTGTTTTCTGATTTTTGCCTTATAAAAATGAGTATCTTACTTTGCTTAAGTCCCAACAAGAACTGTGCAGTGGGCCAAAAATGTCGTGTTTGAGATCGAATCAGTTAATCTCATACCCGAGAGCATTTTCTAAAGTAAATATTTATTTTTAAGGACAACAAAGATTGTACATTCAACAAAAAAATAGACATAATCCCAATAAAACTTGAACGATATTTTTGACTTTCGTGTTGTTTAAAGTAATTTAAATACAAATTGCAAACATGAAAAAATTGATTAGTTTTCTTCAAATCACAAAATGAATGAATATCAATATTTTAATTATTTATTTATATTATTCAAAAGATCGAAAATTCAGATAATTTCATCTTTTCTGTACTGTAGGTATGGTATGAAAACTACAATCTTCCACGTACTTATTCTTATGCTAGCCCATCCATCTGTGCGTCCGTGTGAATTGGAATGATTACATACTAATATACCCTGACTATAGTCAGTGTATATCTAGGGACTGATTTTTATACCCTGAACCCATTGAAAATGGGAATTCAGGGTATACTGTTTTTGTTGGAAGGCGTATGTATGTAACAGGCAGAAGGAGGCGTGGCAGACCCCATAAAGTATATATATTCTTGATCAGGATGACAAGCCGAGTTGATATAGCCATGTCCGTCTGTCCGTCCGTCTGTCCGTATGTATGAACGCGTCGTTCTCAGAACCTAC
The DNA here is from genome assembly GCA_035047545.1 of Drosophila paranaensis. Lineage (NCBI taxonomy): Eukaryota > Metazoa > Arthropoda > Insecta > Diptera > Drosophilidae > Drosophila > Drosophila paranaensis. Next base: position 11,872 of record JAWNPL010000134.1, on the reverse strand, counting down.
GAGAGCTAGAGACTTTTTTATGTAGGTTCCTGCATATCACGAAAAGATCGAGTTTGTTTCAGTAATTCGATAACTGTTATCGTCTTATTATTATCGATTAAAAACGAAAATCTAAATTAAGCTATAAAATTCTATCTAATTCATCTTTCTAGCTAGAGTCTTCATTTAGTGTTATTTTTGCATTAAGTGTTATTTGGGCCTTACGCAATTTCGCAGCAGCCAAAGAACAGCTGACGCAACGACTGCGACTTGTGAGTGCTTGCGCCTGTGTATGTGTGTGTGTATGTTTTGTTTGTAATGAACATATATATACTTACATATGTATATTAGAGAAACGGAGATTGCTTGGAATTGCAGTTCTTCGCAGGGTTCAGGGTATACCCTAGTCGAGCGGTCTCGACTAGAGTTTTCTTACTTGTTTAATATGGGCCGCGGAAAGCATTGCAGTGATGAAGAAAGGAAAGTTATCCGAAAAATGCTAGAAAAAGGCAAAACATTCGCCGAAATAGGTCGTATACTGGGCTGTTCCAACAAAATGATCAGTAACGCCAAGAAATTTGTCCCAAAAGTGGAGTCTCGTGGGCGAAAATCCGTAATGTCGCCGTTGCTCGTCAAGCGTCTGGTAAGACAGAGCAAGAAAGAGCCATTTAAGCCAGCAACAGAGCTTAAAAAGATTTAAAAATTTCTGCATCTGTTGAAACCATACGTACTAGGCTACAGTAAAATAATTTAAATGCTTGTAGTCCAAGAAAAGTGCCACTATTGACGAGTAAACACGTAGCTAAACGCATGAAGTTTGCCAAGCAACACTCCAAATGGCCAGTGGAAAAGTGGAGGAACGTATTGTGGACAGACGAGAGCAAAATCGTGTTATATGGAGGGACGGGATCTCGTACCTTCGTTCGGAGACCACCAAATAAGGAGTACAGACCAATGTATCAATATATCAATATATCAATATATCAATATATCAATATATCAATATATCAATATATCAATATATCAATATATCAATATATCAATATATCAATATATCAATATATCAATATATCAATATAAATATATCAATATATCAATATATCAATATATCAATATATCAATATATCAATATATCAATATATCAATATATCAATATATCAATATATTAATATATATATCAATATATCAATATATCAATATATCAATATATCAATATATCAATATATCAATATATTAATATATCAATATATCAATATATCAATATATCAATATATCAATATATCAATATATCAATATATTAATATATCAATATATTAATATATCAATATATCAATATATCAATATATCAATATATCAATATATCAATATATCAATATATTAATATATCAATATATCAATATATCAATATATTAATATATCAATATATCAATATATCAATATATCAATATATCAATATATCAATATATCAATATATCAATATATTAATATATCAATATATCAATATATCAATATATCAATATATCAATATATCAATATATCAATATATCAATATATCAATATATCAATATATCAATATATCAATATATCAATATATCAATATATCAATATATTAATATATTAATATATTAATATATCAATATATTAATATATCAATATATCAATATATCAATATATCAATATATCAATATATTAATATATCAATATATCAATATATCAATATATCAATATATCAATATATCAATATATCAATATATCAATATATCAATATATCAATATATTAATATATCAATATATCAATATATCAATATATCAATATATCAATATATCAATATATCAATATATCAATATATCAATATATCAATATATCAATATATCAATATATCAATATATCAATATATCAATATATCAATATATCAATATATCAATATATCAATATATCAATATATCAATATATCAATATATCAATATATCAATATATCAATATATCAATATATCAATATATCAATATATCAATATATCAATATATCAATATATCAATATATCAATATATCAATATATCAATATATCAATATATCAATATATCAATATATCAATATATCAATATATCAATATATCAATATATCAATATATCAATATATCAATATATCAATATATCAATATATCAATATATCAATATATCAATATATCAATATATCAATATATCAATATATCAATATATCAATATATCAATATATCAATATATCAATATATCAATATATCAATATATCAATATATCAATATATCAATATATCAATATATCAATATATCAATATATCAATATATCAATATATCAATATATCAATATATCAATATATCAATATATCAATATATCAATATATCAATATATCAATATATCAATATATCAATATATCAATATATCAATATATCAATATATCAATATATCAATATATCAATATATCAATATATCAATATATCAATATATCAATATATCAATATATCAATATATCAATATATCAATATATCAATATATCAATATATCAATATATCAATATATCAATATATCAATATATCAATATATCAATATATCAATATATCAATATATCAATATATCAATATATCAATATATCAATATATCAATATATCAATATATCAATATATCAATATATCAATATATCAATATATCAATATATCAATATATCAATATATCAATATATCAATATATCAATATATCAATATATCAATATATCAATATATCAATATATCAATATATCAATATATCAATATATCAATATATCAATATATTGATATATTGATATATTGATATATTGATATATTGATATATTGATATATTGATATATTGATATATTGATATATTGATATATTGATATATTGATATATTGATATATTGATATATTGATATATTGATATATTGATATATTGATATATTGATATATTGATATATTGATATATTGATATATTGATATATTGATATATTGATATATTGATATATTGATATATTGATATATTGATATATTGATATATTGATATATTGATATATTGATATATTGATATATTGATATATTGATATATTGATATATTTTTTTTTTTTTTATATTTTTTTTTTTTTTTTTTTTTTTTAATAATTATTATTTGATTAATTTATATATTGATATATTGATATATTGGTCTGTACTCCTTATTTGGTGGTCTCCGAACGAAAGTACGAGATCCCGTCCCTCCATATAACACGATTTTGCTCTCGTCTGCCCACAATACGTTCCTCCACTTTTCCACTGGCCATTTGGAGTGTTGCTTGGCAAACTGGATGCGTTTAGCTACGTGTTTACTCGTCAATAGTGGCACTTTTCTTGGACTACAAGCATTTAAATTATTTTACTGTAGCCTAGTACGTATGGTTTCAACAGATGCAGAAATTTTTAAATCTTTTTAAGCTCTGTTGCTGGTTTAAATGGCTCTTTCTTGCTCTGTCTTACCAGACGCTTGACGAGCAACGGCGACATTACGGATTTTCGCCCACGAGACTCCACTTTTGGGACAAATTTCTTGGCGTTACTGATCATTTTGTTGGAACAGCCCAGTATACGACCTATTTCGGCGAATGTTTTGCCTTTTTCTAGCATTTTTCGGATAACTTTCCTTTCTTCATCACTGCAATGCTTTCCGCGGCCCATATTAAACAAGTAAGAAAACTCTAGTCGAGACCGCTCGACTAGGGTATACCCTGAACCCTAAGAAGAACTGCAATTCCAAGCAATCTCCGTTTCTCTAATATACATATGTAAGTATATATATGTTCATTACAAACAAAACATACACACACACATACACAGGCGCAAGCACTCACAAGTCACAGTCGTTGCGTCAGCTGTTCTTTAGCTGTTCTTTGGCCTTCCAACAAAAACAGTATACCCTGAATTCCCATTTTCAATGGGTTCAGGTATAAAAAAATCAGTCCCTAGGATATACACTGACTATAGTCAGGGTATATTAGTATGTAATCATTCAAATTGACACGGACGCACAGATGGATGGGCTAGCATAAGAATAAGTACGGTGGAAGATTGTAGTTTTCATACCATACCTACAGTACAGAAAAGATGAAATTATCTGAATTTTCGATCTTTTGAATAATATTATAATAATAAATAATTAAAAATATTGATATTCATTCATTTTGTGATTTGAAAGAAAACTAATCAATTTTTTCATGTTTGCAATTTGTATTTAAATTACTTTAAACAACACGAAAGTCAAAAATATCGTTCAAGTTTTATTGGGATTATGTCTATTTTTTGTTGAATGTACAATCTTTGTTGTCCTTAAAAATAAATATTTACTTTAGAAAATGCTCTCGGGTATGAGATTAACTGATTCGATCTCAAACACGACACTTTTGGCCCACTGCACAGTTCTTGTTGGGACTTAAGAAGAGTAATATTTTAGATACTCATTTCTATAAGGCAAAAATCAGAAAACAGAGGATACTACACTCATGCAAATCAGTTATTTTAGGATTGGGATTTCTCTACTAACTACTTAACTAGTTATACACTGGATGCATGCATCCATCTATCCCTATTTCATACTATTCATATATCTCCGAATTCGTGCTTCATGCATTCTCCTGCTTTTTACAGTATAGCCCGTCAAGAGGTAGCCACTGTTGCCGCTCATGTTGACCTCCGGATGGGTGCGATTGGGCAGTATTTGGTATGTGCGCAGCCAGTTGGAGGTTAGATGCAAATTCGTCACTTTCCCTGTTGCCTTCAACTCCATGTATGTTTCATGGAGCAGCTCTTTGCACGTGCTAAATATGACAATGGGTCGCGAGGGTTTTACCAGTGGCAGCAATGCTTGAAATATACTCGAAGGATGCTCCTTTGCAGCCATTACAAGACTATCGAATTTATCGCTCATCAAAGCGGCAGCGCGTTTATTCTCCAGCTGCCAACGCTGAGGCACCTTATTTGCTGTAGAAGAGAGAGATAGAGCGAGAAGACATTCATTTAAATAACAAGAATCAGTCAGTAGCTAGTGATAGCTTACAGCTAAAAGAGAACAAAAGGCAATCGATTGAAAAGGCAAATTAATCTGTTTGATTGAAGATCTGATAGCCAGCTATGTAGCAGAATCGTTCGATAGATGGATTGCTTAAAACTATAGGGATAAGCAGGGCAGAAGGTTACAGTAGTTACTCTTTGGTAGAATTAGCTAGAAAAATAAGGCTTTACAGTTGGGCGACTCATCCAATTTAACTTTTTTGCTGCTGGGTTCAGAATCTTCGATCTGCTCTTCAGCGTTCACCTCAGCCTTCACTGCCTGCTCCGTGGACCCTGCTGCTTCTGGCTTGTCGCCTTGATAGAATTCACGCAGCACCGAATACAAATTCACAGAGATGCAGCGTTGTTGCTGTTCGAGGGGCAATTTGAGTGCAAGGATGGCCTGTTTCTGTGGCACATTGCCTGGATGCATGTGGACCAGTGTTGCATCTGTGCTAGCACCCATAGAATTAAGCATGGCTGCTGGAAGGAGGCCATTCGTGCCGCTCTTGTACAACAGGTAGCTGCCAAAGCCGGATATGCCCGAGTAGGATACAATTTGTGAGAGCGTGTCCACACGTATGCCCATTATTTTATCCGCATCCTGCCGGTGGAATATGTCGACCATTAGACGTATGGTGGGCTGACGAATTTGTACAAACTCAAAATACTTTTTTCCTTCTTCAGCAGATATTTGTCCTGCGAGTATTCGGTGCGGGTATGAAACGTTTTTGAGTTTTCCACCAGCTTCTCAATGATCTTGCTTGACTCGTTGCATGCCTCACGCATCTGCTCGATATCCCGTGAAAGTAAAACTCAATTTGAAATGAAATTATATGCATCATATGCCGGCCCACTCCACTTACCGATGATTTTAGCGCTTGAGCCTCTCCATTGTCGCTAATATCCCGATTGTCGGCTCCACTGCTAGAAATATTGAGCACATCTCTTATACTTCGCAACTCATTTTCGCTGCAAAGTTTAAGGCTGTGCTGGCGCTGAGCACCACGTTTGCCCGCCTTGGACTCTTTTACACACATCTTAAATGTCGAGCCGTAGGGTTGATCCAGCAGAGATTTCAACTCCAAATGTTCCTTGCCCAAGGTCGCCGTAGCATCGAGACTTCCAAATTTTTGCAATTTCGTATACTTTTGCCTCTGTATGACAATATAATCGCCCAATTGAATTATCGCCATGGCAGCTAAATCTATTAAATTAATGCAAACACAACAGGTAAGCACGCCGCTTGTTAGAAAAAGTGCCACAGTAGTTATCGATAGCAATAACTCGATAAGTCGCAGGGCTGAAGTGAGTTAGATTTTCAAATCAGGGCCCTCCTTTTCGGATATAGTTTTGCATCAATTACAGTTCCATGGACTTAACTGTTAATGTACGGGTATTAAAATCTTATGATCTTTGCTCTCATTATAATAAAAACAAATTGAGCCAAATTAAACAAAGATCACAATGTTCAATGTTACTGGCCTATTTAATCAATAAATCAATCGTATTCGTAGAATAAACCTAATATTATTGATTATTCACCCGATATTGTGAAATTGTATGAAAAAAGGAAGTGAAAAAGAACTATACTTAAATTTATTTCTGTTTTTTCTAACCAAGTTTAAATTTTGAATCCTCTGTCAGTAATCGGTATCGGAAAGGTGGCAACGCCGACAAGTAATGTGAGTTATCTTTGTGTTGGGCAAGCCACGCGATTATCAACATGCGTTTATAAATAGTTGTAATCTTTGACAGAGATTTCATAAATAATCGCTTTAAATTTTAATCTATTAGTTAAAAAGTGCCTTTTCTTGCCTTACATCAGAGGCAGACGTAACAGGCGCTGGACTTTGGTGCCCATCTATTCGTCGCTGGAGTACTCGTATAACCTGTTGTCAACCCAGCAACTGCTAATTAACAGTTAATTGGAGCCGCGCCTGAATTTCGAATCAATCAACCATAAAGAAAACAGACAAAAATAAACAAAACAAAATGGTAACCGGCAAAGGCGAAGAGTCGCCTTTCATCAGCGGCAAAGCGCCGGTGACCCTCAATCCCTCGTGGGAGTCACAGATGAAAACGGATCCGAAGGGGAAGGGCTCGATAGTGTCGAAAATTGTTTCGCATCTGCCGCCCCCGGTTGACAAATACAAGCTGGTCTTTTTCATCTTCATACTACATGGGTTGGGCACGCTAATGCCTTGGAATATGTTCATAACGGCGAAATCGTATTTCGAGGACTTCAAGCTGGGTGAAAATTACACGATTAAAACTGAAGTCAACTACCGGGGCAACTTCATGCAGAATATGGGCTTCGCATCGCAAATTCCAAATGTTCTCTTCAATTGGATAAATATATTCATTAATTTCGGCGGTGATCTAACAACCCGCATTGTTTACAGCATCCTATTCCGAAATCGTTATACTCATAATAACCGTAATACTTGCCATGTTGGATTCATTCGAGGTACGCACATGGTCCGCACACAATATATACATACATATAAATACATATAACAATTCCTTAAATAACTATATTTGTCTATATCTATTTTTAGTGGCCCGGCATATTTTTTGGGCGACTATGACCTCAATTGTGCTTATAAACATGGTAAGAACTGAAATATAATGAACTGAAAAGTGTATAACCTACAGAAGTCAAACCTTTAAATCTCACCGAGCTCACTCTATAATAATGATTCACATCTCGTCGGGATAGCTGTAAACTGAACCACTGAAAGTCAAAGAGAGTCTAATTGAGAGCGCCCGCGTACGAGATTGCATTAAGGTTGGGCAGAGTGTAATCCCAGTATTTATGATCAGAAACTACTTATTCAGTGACAAATTTACGTCTCAAATTATCTATTCTATATCTTGTATACTCGTACGAGCGTACACAAATATTTGCATAACACTTTCAGTTGTATATACGTATATTACTTAACGAGACCTGCACTTAACGGACTTACGTTAAAACTTAAAAGCTTTTATAGATTTTGAGATCGATGCCTTCATACATACAGACTAACAGACAGAGAGACATCGGCTGTGCTGTTGAAGCTTATAGAGAATATATATACTTAACTAACGTCTATGGCACGTATATTCAACATTGAAACAATTCAAGTGTGCCTTGCTGCGTTTTATACATCCATTTCGATTTCCGTTCGAGTTTGTTAGTGATAAACACTTCGACCAATTACTCATTGGCCAGCTTAGGAAGTAAATAAATACTTGTATGCATTTTTGTGAATCTCTCTCTCCCTCAGTCTATTTAGCTCTTGTTATATAATTCAGTTTTGTTATTTGATTCAATAGACTGATATGCAATTTGTTGTCTTTCTCCTTGCAGTGTAATGGAATCTATCAGAGCACCATTTACGGACTTGTGGCAGCTCTGCCTCCCAAGTACACGGGCGCAGTTGTATTGGGATCTAATATCAGCGGCTGCTTTGCAACAATTATGTCAATGCTGTGTGCCACGTTCTTCAGTTCGATGCGTACATCGGCCATTTACTATTTTGTAACTGCGATTTTGATTTTGCTTTTCTGTTTTGACACCTATTTCGCGCTGCCTCTAACAAAATTCTATCGGCATTACGAGATGTTAAACAACGAGAAGAAATCTGACTCGAGATCTCAATTAAATGTTCCTTACTGGCAAATATTTAAGAAGGCTTCGCCACAGCTTTTCAACGTATTTTTCACTTTCTTTGTGACGCTGTCCGTTTTCCCCGCTGTCCACTCGGACATCAAGGGTTCCGATGATTTTATCATCGGTAGCAAATATTTCACGCTGGTCACCTGTTTCCTCACCTTCAACGTGTTTGCCATGCTGGGCAGCTTGACCACCTCTTGGATACAGTGGCCTAAGCCCAAGTATCTGGTAGTCCCGGTGGTGCTGCGAGTTGTTTTTATACCCCTTCTGTTGTTTTGCAACTACGCACCGAAGGATATTGTTAGGACTCTGCCTGTTTATATAACAAATGAATGGGTATATTGGTTGATTGCGATAATTATGTCCTATAGCTCCGGCTATTTGAGTTCCTTGGGCATGATGTATGCTCCAGGCACGGTGCACGCCAAATATCAGATAACCGCCGGCATGTTTGCCGCTGCCGTTCTTGTTACCGGCATTTTCTCCGGCGTAATGTTCTCCTATTTGAGCCCGCTGATCATACAACTTTGAAATTTTGTTCTGCTTCAACCTTTGAAGAACATTTTCTTGATTTCAAATGTTACTAACCCAAATAACGAAACGATATTATTAAGCAAACAAACTAATTTTAATAAAATATTCTTTGACTGTAAATTATTCGTACAAAATAAACGAAATATATCCAGCGTTACGAAGGTAAAATACCCTACAGTTAAACTAAGAGTACTCATTACATAGTGAAATAAATTTTGAAATAGTATTCTTAAGTTTCAAAAATAAACAAGCACATTCAGCGCCAGAAAGATAGAGTAGCCTCCAAATACAGAGCTATGCGAAATTATTTGTTATATGGACCAACAGCATAGGTAGCGATAAGACGGCAACGACAATATAAATGAGGTTTTGAAACAGCGCAGAATAGGGAATTAGGGAGTGTTGGGCGCACTTGACTATGTAATACTTGTTCACAAAAACAAATTAAAAATGTATCCACGCGTTTAATTTTCATTAAAATTCAATTTTTGTATCTACTAAATTCCAGAATTTTTTCTCATCACACCTAATTTTTGTCTACATATCTCAAACCTGAGTTCTTTATAACTTAACTGTTTAACATATGAAGATTTTAATCAACTTATTGATTTAATAATTGATAATTCTTTCGATGTCGGTTATAAAAACGACTATTTCGATTAGCTACTCGAACTACGCATAGAGAAACCTTATACTGAGTATACAGAACTCATAACTAGCAATATCAACTCGCATCGTCACCCGGCTCAAGAATATATATATACTTGCACCACCTTCTACAGCCTATAATGTTACATATTCACAAAGCCATTCAGATTTTCGAATGGGAATAAAATCTTAAATAGTAAGCTAAAACCGTTAGAAACAAATCCGACTCCAATTCTTCTTTTTGTGAAATTAACAACTTTGTTTTAATGGCTTATTTCTAATTCATAATAACATTTTAAGGTTCTGTTAAAAGATTATTAAAATATTTATCATGCCTCTTTGTCATTTCGTCTTATAATCCCGGAGAACTCTTTTAATTTCAGTATACGAATAATTGCACTTTCACTTGGAATCTCAAGGGGAAACTTAAATCAATCGTCATAAATGTTTTAAAATTTGTATATAGTTAAGGAAAATGTGTAAAAGTTTCTTTGAATGTATGTTTAGTTGTCCTTTTGTAAAATCTCAGATGAATCAGTACAGACCGATGTAACCAGATAAGGTTCATTCGAGCAAGTCCGCACTGTACTTGCGTGCCGCTTGCCAAAATTAGAATATCTAACTGCAAGACTTTAAAAATAACTTCAAAGTAGAAACATTCTATGCCCTATTTGCATTTGTAAATGATTTTTAAAAGCTCACAAAATTGGGGTGAGGCACGCGGACTCCGAGTTTCCAGTCCTGTGATCTGCTCGAGAGCTACCTCCACATCAACCACGTTGCACATGATGGATTGCAGGCGTTTCGGAAATTTGGAGCCGGAGGACTCAACCAATCGCCGAGTGGTGACCAACATATCTCGCAAATCTTCCGCCTTGACGCCATGGTAGCTAACGACCAGTTCCTTGAGCGCCGGCAGCTGTTCGCCGATGCGAAAGCCGAAGTCTTCAGCATCCGAGATGCCCAGACGCTGCAAACGTAACAGTCTAGCTGCCGGTGCTTGTAGTATAGTTTGCTCTATATTGTACCTATTGGCGGTTACGTCCAGGGTGGTCAACTGCAGCTGGGTCAGCAATTCAGCCAGGTGCGACGCCTCGATGGAGCACTCCCTCGCCACCAGCGTCTTCAGATTGTGCAGGTCGACCATATACTGGCCCGTTATGTAGGCGCTCGATACACTCAAGCTGTGCAGGTGGGGGCAACTTTTGCTCACGATTTGTATCATGCTGTTGTTCATGTAGTCATCCGTGACGCACAGCTCGCGCAGATTCGTGAGCTTCAAGCACAAATAGAACGCGAGCTCAGGTCGTAGCAAATGCCTTCCCAAATACGAGTCGAAGGCTTTTTCGTGTACATTCCAGATATACAGCTTCTCCATATGGGCACTCGTCACCTCGAAGAAAAACATGTAATCCTCTTTGTTTAGTGGCTTCAACATATCATCCGATACGGAGACTTCGCGATAACGCGCTTTCCTCCACACAATCTCGCCCAGCAGCTGTTCGTAGCGTAACGAGCTTCGCGCCATGGCGATCTGGTCGGGCAGCGGCAGGTACTCCAAGATAATGCAGAGACAGTCGTCATTTAGCTCATCGATGTTCATTCTCATTGATCAGGCGAGAAAAGAGAGCAAAACACCTGAACACCAATAGAACAACAAGATAACAGCTGTTACACATAAGTGCCTGATGTTTGCGTACAGTGTGACCGTTTACTTGAAATAAGGAAATCTGTCATTCAAAATAACAACTAGAAAGCAGTTGAATATGAAACAGCTGTTGTGGTTAACTGCTTGCTGCGGGTGTTCAGGGTGACCGTTGGCTTGAAAAAGTAAGCAGTCGAAACTAAAAATTATTGCAAGTTCACTAATTTATTTGAATTCAATGTATGGCTAAATAATTAATCCGATTTGAACATCAATAAACCAATTTGAAGGACCTAACGATAGACAACGATAAACTACAATAATATTGCAAATGAAATATTTATT
>JAWNPL010000133.1:410000-655000 GCA_035047545.1 Drosophila paranaensis | reverse complement strand
TTCGTGCATGCGCCTCACCAACGTTGCTAAACCAGCGGTCAGGGGTTGACTTTTGCAGGAGCCCAAACCAGGAATATACTCGAAGCCCCTCTCTGTCTGCCTGCCTGCTAGCTAGCCTGGCAACTCTCCTCGTCTCATCATCTCCTCGGCTGCTTGCTAAAAGCAACAACAAAATTAAGTGCGCCGAGGCAAGCTCAGTTGAGGCTTGGGCTTCAGCGGACCGCGTGCCGTTACTTCGTTTTTATCCTCCTTATTGAGTTTCTTTCTGTGAGAAGAAGTCTGTCATATGTATGAGTGTGTGTGTGTGTGTGTGTGTGTGTGTGTGTGTGTGTGTGTGTGTGTGTGTGTGTGTGTGTGTGTGTGTGTGTGTGTGTGTGTGTGTGTGTGTGTGTGTGTGTGTGTGTGTGTGTGTGTGTGTGTGTGTGTGTGTGTATGGATATATGAATTTGTATGAATATTTATATGGATATGCTTAAGTATAAGCATGTTTGTGTGCGTGTGTGTGTGTGTGTGTGTGTGTGTTTATGTACATTTGTGTGTGTATATGCGTGCGAGTGCTTGGAATCGATAAAGCATACTTATTTGCACTTTTGGTGCAACATGCTTTAAAATGTATATTTTGGTTTCCATATAATGTACATGTACATACACACAGACACACACATACATACATGTGTATATATGTACACAAATACGCGTATATAAACATCGCTGCCAGAGCTCGCACACAGTCTCAATCGCCTTTCGCTTTGTGTATATATATGTGTGTGTGTACAAAAGCTCTGAGCCTTCAGCTTTGTTGTATGTCTGTGTGTGTGTGTGTGGGTTGGTGAGTGTGCCAGTTAGTTCAACTCGAGATTAGCTTCCGGTGGGGATACAAATCATCTCTCGGTTCGTTGCTCAAGTTATAAATATTAAAAATTCAAAAGCAAGTCCTTTGTACCATTCCTTTATATTCATATACATATATACGTACATATATAAACCCTTCTGATGCCCCGCAACAGGCAGGCATCCATCACCTATCCAACATTTGCTTTTGTTGCGCCCTTTCGCTTTCAGCTCGCGCTTTAAACAGCTGCTCAGCGGCTGCTACTCTCACCCCTTCCCCTGCCCCCCAACCCCTCCAGCTACATATTGTCCATTCGAGCGACCTGCCAGCTCGTTACAGTTACTTTACGCATCTACTACAGTGGTGGCCAAAGAAAAACGTTACAGTGGCATACTTCCAGAAGTTTTTTAGATAAAAAAAAAAACTAAAGATGGTAAACTATGTTTTTTCTTGTATGCTGCTTAAGGCTTCCTTTTTTTGTTTAGCTGAATTGAGCACAAGCATTTTTGCTGCACCATTGGATGCTATAAACTTTTTGGTCAAGGACCAATCATTTTTCAGTGCTTTGGTTATCGACTGAAGTTTGTTTTACCAGCGCTCTCTCTCTCTCTCTCTCACTCAGTGTTGCAGTGAGTGCACTTAAAAGAAACAAAAGTGCTGTAGCATAAAATTTTGACAACAGCACAAAAATGTTTCCTGTTGCGCTTTTTTTCTGGTCGCCACTGTAACGAATGCAAAGTTGTGCCACAAGCGATTTGCCTGCGTGCGGATGTATGTATATGTGTGTATATATGTATATGTGTGTATTTGCTGTTGGATGAGCTGCGAGTTTTATGCTTGTTACATTTTGTGCTCTCCAACGGTGTTTGCCTTGGCATGGACAGCCTCGCCGTCTCACTCACTCTCTCTCTCTCTCTCTCTCTCTCTTACTGTATACAGTTTGACACGAAAGTGTTTTCACATGGGACAAAATATTTATTTTTGTTCTTTTGACATGAAAAAAAAACTACTAAATGTGATATTTCAAATTTTTTAAAAAAATTATATTGTGTTTTCCAATGTATTATCTTACAAAATTAATTTTTAAAAAATTAAAAACTATTAACATAGGCTTAAAAAACAATAACAACAAAAAAGATAGTCAAATTTAATTGACACGAAAGTGTTTGTACAAAAATGAAGTATTTAAAATAAGGCATAGTAACTATATTAAGATCCAAAAAATGAGTACAATTAGTATTTAGTAGGACTTCCCCATTGGCTTCAATGACCGCTTCCAATCGTCTATTCATGGAACTGATTAATTTTTGGACATATTCCACAGGAGTCTTCTCCCATTCCTCTAATATATAGGTTTTCAAATCTCTTTTTGTTGTTGGACCTCGCTTGGCTGTCCTTTTTTTGAGATCAGCCCACAGATTCTCTATGGGATTAAGGTCGGGACTTTGCGCAGGAGTATCCAACACCTTCGCACAATTGTAGAGAAGCCAGCACCTGACCATGTTAGCCTTGTGTTTAGGGTCATTATCTTGGTAAAACCTAAATGTTGGTTTACCATCCCAAAAAAATCCAAACTTTTGGACACAGGACACTAGTATCTCCAAATACTGCTTGGCATCCATAGTACTTTCAATAAAACATTGTCCAACTCCTTTACTGGAAATACACCCCCAGACCATCACTGAAAGTTTCCCGAACTTAATTGTTAGAATTATATTTTTCCGTTCAAGCGCTTTCAACGGCTTTCGCCAAACACGGCTGGATCCATCGTTGTAGTACAACATCATCTTAATTTCGTCGCAAAAGATGGTTTCATCCCAATATGATTCCACATGTCCCATATGCATCCTGGCGAATGTTAGGCGTCGTTTTTCATGATCCGACGACAATAAAGGTTTTTTCCGAGCAACCCGAGATGCGAACTCGTTCCTTTTTAGAGCTCTGCGGACGCTTTCGCGGGATATGTCAATACGACATTCTTCCTGCAGCTCCCTGGCAAGCGTTCTGGTCGAAATTGTTGGGTTATCATTAACTTTCCTGGCCAGAATACGCTCTGCCCTATCTGTTAACGCCGGAGGTCGTCCAGTTGAACGTTTTGGCTCCAGTGTTTCATTGTTCTCTGCGCGGCTTATAATATTGTAAACGGTCCTCTTCGATATTGCAAACATTTCTGCAACCTCCGCGACCGATTTTCCTATGGAGTGATTATAATAAACCAATTGAATCATGTCAAATGACAATCGCTTCCCTGGCATTCTTAATTTGTTTAAATTTGTTCAAGATTGAATCGATAATTACAAAATATGACGAAATTCTTCAAAACATAGCATTAGCCACAGCTGTGCACATTGAAATCGCCGAAAACAACGGTAAATGCGAATTTAGCAATAAGAAGAAATAAAGAATAGCATGTGTGCAAACACTTTCGTGTCACTTAAATTTGACTATCTTTTTTGTGGTTATTGTTTTTTAAGCCTATGTTAATAGTTTTTTAATTTTTTTAAAAATTATTTTTGTAAGATAATACATTGGAAAACACAATATAATTTTTTAAAAAATTTGAAATATCACATTTAGTAGTTTTTTTTTAATGTCAAAGAACAAAAATAAATTTTTTGTCCCATGTGAAAACACTTTCGTGTCAAACTGTATCTCTGTTCATTCTGCCCATCTCTTTGTTAGAGAGTTTTGTGAATATGTGCTGCGGTGCGTGCATGTGTATGTGTGTGTGGCGAGATGCTGCAGTTTTGTTACGCACAACTGGGTAACAGCTTTGCGTGAGGGTGTCTGTCTGGCTGACTGCATGCATGCATGCACAAGCGTACAAATATGTTACAGTTAATCTGTTTAAACATGCCGTTGTTATAGTACGTATGTATATGAAGCAGTTTAAAGGATTTACTCTACATAAATATCGCCACAAAAATGTATACATATGTGTCTGTGCGTGTGTGTGTGTGTGTGTTTCTGTGGTCGTTCGGCCGTGTGGGCGCATTTGACTCACAAATCAGCTGTTTTCTTTCTTCTTTTTTACGCGTGTATTGGTGTGTGAGCATATATCGTTTTTGTTTTAAAGCAATTTCGCATATGCTTTGGCCTGAAGCTAAAGCAGCCCACGCCACAGGAAAGTGTACATAGTATATATTTATGTGTGTGTGTGTGTGTGTGTGTGTGTGTGACTTTGCCAGTACACAATCTGTATGCTAATTGCTGAAGCTGCAACAACAACAAAAACAACTGTGAAATAGAAACCGAAATTAGGTCGCAATCGCCTGCCACAAACACACACATACATACACGCACACTCACACACCCTCATACACAGCTATCGCCCAGCACCTGCGGCGGCAAGTAAAATACAATTGCCAAAAATAATTTCACTGCGCGACAAAATCAAGAAAAAAAAAACGAAACCAAAGAATAAATAAATAAAATGCGCCCGCATGATGAGAAATCGCGTAAAGTGAAAAACTATTTGACTTATTGGAGCAGACAGCAGCGCAGTCGCCAGCGTCCAAACTGTCACTCACAGCGACACCAAAGCACAATAAAAACCAAATGAAAATAAAAGAAAAACAAAGGAAAAAAACTAAAAGTGCAGAAAATAATTACGAAAAGGAAAATGCGGGAATTATATTTGCTCGCTTGTTGAAAATTCAATTTAAATTTTCAAAATATATGTATGTATGTATTTATAAATTGCTGGCGCACTCGCTGTAACTGTATACGGACTGCTGCGACTAACGGTAAAAGTTGCGCCTACGGTGAACGACTCATTTACGCCACAGCCATGGGCAGGCAGGCTGGCGAGTGAGCAAGAGTGAGAGAGAGTGCGAGGGCGAGGGCAAAGAGATAAGAAGTTGAATTCGCTTCAAATTTCGACTACATTTTCGTGTGCGTGTGTGTGTGTGTGTGTGCGTGGGCCCATGTGAGCCTGATCGTGCGTGTGAGGGAGCAGGAGGAGGAGGAGGAGGAGGAAGTCTTTGCCGCGTTGTTATTGCTTGGGTTTGACATGTGGAGAAATTTTATTATTATTGGCCACGAAGATTTCATCACCATCCTCAACAAACACAACATTAAATTTAGTCATTGCGAATGTGGAACACACACGTCGCCATTTTGTATTTTGTATTTGGTATTTTGTATTTTTATTATTATTTTGCCATATTTAATGATATGTGCAAATTGTTAAATTTTAATTATCGAAATGTTATTATTTCGTTTTTGTTTTTATAGACTGTGGTTGAAAATACACAAAAATTGCCATAAAAAAATAATGCATCGCACATGTTTCCACAAAAAAAAAATACTAAAATTGATTTATTACAGTTTAAATAATGCAGCCATTACAGTTAATTGTATGGAACATATTGCAAATGTGTAATGGATGCTAAATGTTTGTCATATTTTTATTGCATATTCTCAATGCTAGCGAAGGGCAGCAACAATAATAAAGTTGTGAAAACTGCGAATACTTATTTTAAATGATGAAAAGCTGCTTTTTGTATGTGTGTGTGAGTGTGTGTGTGTGTGTGTGTGTGTGTGTGTGTGTGTGTGTGTGTGTGTGTGTGTGTGTGTGTGTGTGTGTGTGTGTGTGTGTGTGTGTGTTTGGGTGTGTGGTATTTATACCCTGAACCCATTGAAAATGGGAAAATCAGGGTATAATGTTTTTGTTGGAGGGCGTATGTATGTAACAGGCAGAAGGAGGCGTGGCAGACCCCATAAAGTATATATATTCTTGATCAGGATGACAAGCCGAGTTGATATAGCCATGTCCGTCTGTCCGTCTGTCTGTCCGTATGTATGAACGCGTCGTTCTCAGAACCTATAAGAGCTAGAGACTTGAAATTTTTTATGTAGGTCCGTGAATAGCACGAAAAGATCGAGTTTGTTAAAAAAAGTCGATAACTATTTTAATTTAATTGTTATCGATTAAAAACATTATCGAATGTTAGTTATAAAATTATATCTCCCACGTCTTTATAGCTATAGTCCCCAAATTTTTTTGTAAGTTTTATATTTATTTTCTCTAATTTTGATTTTTGTTAAATTTTGGATACCGGCTCCAAATTTCCCCAAATATTTAAATTGAGGTTAGTTGCACTCAAAGCCAGTAAATGAATGGGTTTACATTTTTAAAAATTGGAAAAAATGTAATAAAATATGTTGAACATAAGCTGAAAATTTCATTCAAATCCATTAATTCGCGCAGAAGTTATTAAACAAAACGTTTGGCCAATCGGCCAAACACGTGACCAGCAAAACAAAGCAAACTGTTTTCCTATACATGTGCACACATACACACATACACATTGAGCTGCGTGCATTTAGCAAGTTCTAAAACCCGCAAGTTTTAGTGTACATATTTCCAATAGATGGCGCTATGATTTGCGAATTATCAGCTGCTCAGTTGGTTCGAAACTTGGATGGCGCTATTCAATCGAACCATTTCGCTATTAGCTAAACAATTGAAATGAATTGAATTTAGTTTTCTGTGCGTTTATACGAAATGCTAATTATGCAGTATTTTAACGCAGATAGCGCGGGGTTTAGGGTATCTCCTAGTCGGGACCGCCGACTTGAGTTTTCTTACTTGTTTTAGTTTATTTTTGTGTTACAAAGAATGTTTCGAAATTTTTAAACCTTTTAGTATTTTATAGATATTTTATTTTATTTGATTATTTCGGTATTTTGTGTGGTATATTTATATATATGTATACATATTTAGTATTGATTAACATTTCGGGGTTTTTAGGTTTGGTATTTATATATTTAGTATTTTTATATATAGTATTTATTTAGCATTTTATTGCTTATTCATTTAGTTTTTTTTTTTTTTAAGTATTTTATTGATATCAGACATTTTAATATTTTCATTGATATTAGGTATTTTTATGTTCTTCGTATTTTATTGATACATATTTGGCACTTTTGGTTTTGTTATTATGATTGATATTAGGTATTTTTACATTTTTGTATTTTTTAATGATATTTTTAGTATTTCTTTCTAGTATTTCTTTTTCTTATTTTATTTTATTTTTTTTTTAATTTATTCATGCTTTGATTTTTTTTTTAAATATTTGATTGATATTCGGTATTTTAATTGTTATTTTTATTCTTTGGTATTGCAGATATTTTTGCTATTTTTGTGTTTTTTTTTTGTTTATTTTATATTTTAAAAAATATTTTGCTTGGTATTTTTGATATTTTTAAGTTTTTTGAACGCGGAATTTCCGATATTTTAGTTAAAAGATTAGATTATCGAAGTTTTTGAGAGTATTATCCTCCCTATGCTCATCGGCGATAATATAAAATTATAATGCCATAGTATTTGTTGATGTTTTGTAGCCTATTCAAGTGCAAACTAACAGAGGCGAGACTTTCCGCTTCAATCCTGTTGCACGATGACGTCATCAAATGATATTACTGAGAATGTTGGCCCTTTGCGTTGATGGCCAATCAGTTAGCGAGTACATTAGCTGTATATATGTACATGTATATATGTATATACTGATATATATATACGTACACAAATACACGTTGTTCATTTGGAGTTGCTTTAAGGGTCTCCTTGTTAGACAGCGTAAAAAGGGTTGCCCCAAAAAAACAAAAAAAACGTGAGTTGCGTGTTGTTGTTTGTTTGCCCATTTTTGTTGGCCATGTTGCTGTTGTTGCTGTTGTTGCTTAGTCGCAACGCATTTCAAACTCAATTATTGTAATTGGCAAGAAGCGACGCTGATGACAACAACAACAGCAACAGAAAAGCCTGCCAAAAGTGAAACCAAAGCAAAAACAGAAGATGTATATATATATATATATATATATATATATATATATATATATATATATATATATATAAAGCATATATATATATGTATTTATGAAGCCAACGAATAAGCTTTGACACGCAACACGCGGCGGCCTGTCGCACAGTGGGTCCAAATCGCCAGGCCAATTCAACAGGCTGCGCTCCCTTCATACACAGCAAACAAAATACAAAATACAGAAACAAAAACAAAAAAAAAACCAAAAAAAAAAAACAAAAAAGAAACAGTTTTAATTAGTTTTTGGCTTTTTTCTTGTTCTTTCAACAAGTTGCTAGCCAACGGAGGCAACTTTTGCTTGCATTTGATGGACAACCGGATCTTGGCGCGAAAAGTAAAATTTATGTGATAAGCCAGTTGGAAGGAAGGACGAAGGAAAGATGGAATAAGGATAGAAGAAGAAGAAGAAGAAGAGTTGCAAACAAATATTGCTAATTGGATAACTGTAATCATATATATTTTCGGACCCTCAATTTGGATTTCATTTGGTTTGCAAACAAGGGCGATTTGACCCAAGACCAGATTCCCGAAAGATAAGATGAAAGGGTGTTTCGAGTGGGCGGGGGAGGGGGTGTGTTTGACTAACAGCAGAACTGAAGGCAGGGGAGAGGTATACCAAATCTAAAGTAGTCAAGGTCTCTAGCTTTTATGGTATTCAAGTTAGGCTTTATCGATTTTTATCGATACTAAGTAAATTGGTTGAGCTATCGATAGCGATATATGATATACGTTTCATATGCAGATCTATATATTGAACATCTAGCTATTGCAGCTTCAGAGATCCATCTCTCTCTAGATATGTCGGCTTAGCCCATCGATCTGATCATGAATATATATAGCTTATGCTATATCTATCGTATATTGAAGTTCTAGCTGTCAATTTGACAAACAGACTTATCCGAATTGAGTCAGCCAGATCGTGTTTGGAACCTCTAGCTATAGGAGGATATATGTATATCGACTCAGCTGATCAAGAATATATAGCTGAGGCTGCCTGCCACGCCTACTTACTGCCTCTTCATAATCATTTTAAGCTAAGTTTCTCATTATGAAACGTGGCAAAGCTGCCTTTAGCGATATGGCAACACTGTCAATGTTGCCACTTGGCTAAGTAAGCTTTGTTCTTTTTTTTTAAATATTTTTTTTCTTTTTGTTAAAGGTGTAAGTAAATACACCTGTTTGGCATGTGACGCAAGCTGACAACTCGCCTATTTACACTGCACAACAAAGATTTTGTCGAAAGTCGTTCGCAATTAATTCAATTTAGCCTAAGCTGCAGAGTACTCGCTCGGCTCCCTTTTGTTGGGCAGTGTTGTGCGTTGTGTTTGCACAATTGCGTGAACATTGGAGCGAGTCCCTTGCGCTGGCTGCCGCTGCCACAGACAGCGCCACATGCTGCGCTTTCTTGCCATCAGCCGTCGATGCTGATGACGCAAGCCTTGGACCAGCGCTCGCTGGAGCCGCAAAGGCCACTCGCTCGGCTCTGCCTGAGAATAATTTGCAATTTAAAACGCCTTTTAGTTGTTGCTATTGTCGTTTCTCTGGCTCTGCCTCTGCCTCTACCTCGGCTTCTTCCCCTTCTCTCTAGCCACATGTAGTGCGGCCTTTGCATGTGTGCCAAAGCCAAAGTCAAAGCCAGAAACGTTTAAGCCAGCAACAGTTACAAAAACAATGCAACTAAAGGCCAAAGCTAGTTGACACTGCTCGAGCAGACTAGTAGATACCCTGTAATTCTGTAGAGCCTGGCAAGTGAGATATATTATCCGAGAGGCCAAGCTCTTTGAGGTTTTCTATAGTCCAAAAGGTAGCTTATCCAACCAAATTACAGGGTATTACGGCCGGGTAACGTTTTAAGTTATAATTTAGATTTACATATATTAGCCAATTATGCAATTGTGAAAATTTGAAAGAATATCTATAAATATGATATATAGTATATAGGCATATAGTATATATATATTTATGATTTTATATATACACATCTCTTAACGTATAGCTTATGGGAAATAGAGAAATTCGATATGATATACCTTGCATGGTGGTAGACAGTGGAGATTGCTCGCTCTCGAAAACTCGATAATTCCTCATCTGAAATATCGATAAAAATCGATCTAACTTGCAAGCAGTAAAGCTAGAGCTATGAAACTTGATATATGCTCACAGTTGTGTGCATGATATAGTATAAGCTATATATATACATAGACGCTGTAACTGTACTATGTGTGTATCTGCTTCTAATGAGCGTACGAACTATGAATATTTAACTCAGTTTTGCATACACTTGTCATAAAGCTGAGCTGAAAATGTCATTGAGATCGTATGTGACTAGAACTGAAGTTAAGATAAGTTATATATTATATATAGTATACAGTATACAGATATATTTATATATTTAAAATATTTCCATAGCTCCCTCTCTCTCTACATGTGTTTAGCGCAAATATTTCATACATTTGGCTGGCTGGGAATATTGAAGCGTGCATAAATAAGTTGGGAATATACACGAGGCGCTATTCACAATGCAATACCGAATACAATACAATATATTATCATGTCTCGCTTTGTTTCGTATCACAGAGCAGAGAAAAAGAAAAACACATGTATTATAAGTATATTTACATACCTATAGACAGACAGCTCGCATGGGTGTACATATATCTCTTGCGCATTGTTTTATAATATCTCTTTGTAGGAGGGCATCAAAATTTGCATTCGCCTGAGCTGGTGAACTGAATGGCTTTTTGGGCAAAAGTTATCTTTACAGTTCCGATTGTTCACGCGTGAAGCAGTTCGTGAACTAGTGGTTCTTTTGAACTGCATATGGGGGCTGTTAATGTTGAAAATGTTCAATGAACTAGTTCATTGGGCAGAAATATTAAGTGAATTAGTTCTTTTAGTTCTACTATAAAACAATGTAAATTGAATGAATAATATGAATGAATTTATAGTTAAAAAGAGGTTTTCAAAAAATAATCTAATGGACTAGTTCAATAAAAACAAATATTAAATGAGCTAGTTCGTTCACCTGTAAAATGATACCACTGATAATCATTTATATTTCAAAAAATGTTCAATGAACTAGTTCATTAAGAATCAATATTAAGCGAGCGAGTTCTTTCAGTTCTACTGAGAAACTAACTCAATTATGAATCTTTTAGTAAAACAAATGAATGCTGTGTGCATAGTTCATGAACCAGTTCATCAAATAAATACTTAAACTAATTAGTATAGAGTTTATATACATACTAAGTACATACTATATAGATATATCTCAGCAAATACTTGATGTATGCGTAAAGCTCTCTCTCTCTCTCTCTCCCTCTCTCTCTCTTATAGCAGCTGGTGAGGGTATTTCGACTTCGGTGCAGCAAAATCTTTGTTCATTGAATGCTAACAAGTGTGACTGCAGCTGTTTGTTGCTTGTTATTGCTGTTTGCGTTTTTGTTAACCGACTTTACACACACCCACATCCACACCCACGCCCACACACACACAACCACCCACCCACACACAGCTAGACAGACAGAGCTGCTGTTGGGGCTGCTGGCGGTCGTCGTCTTTTGTTCTTGCCATTGGCATTCGACTTCGACGCTGTTTTAATTAGTTTGCCACATTTCGCAAATAGTTGAACAGCAGATAAGTTTGTGCACTTTAATTAAGCGCGGCTGCTCCATTTGCCCCATTATTAACTGTAAATATTTGCATTGTGCTTTTTTATGTTTTCCCTGAACACAAGCTGTCAATGGGGCCTCGCAGTGACTCGGCAAGCGGCAAGAGGCAAGAGGCATGCGGCTGCTCGCTGCCATTCAACTTGACTTGCTTTGGAGGCATTGGAACTGCCAGACCGTTACAGTTCATGGGCTGTACTATATCGAAATCAACTGTTGAATAAGTTTTATAGCACAGGCTCTGCTAGACTTATACGAGTAACTGTATCTATCTCTTTGCCAAGGCGAAGAACAGGAGTTAACTTATTGAAAATCGATAAAAAATTCTAAATATTCAAAGTCTTTGATTGAAGTAAACTTAAAATGATATATTATCGCTAGTGAGATAATGAAATGAGCTATCGAACTCCTACTACTTATAGGAATGCTTAAAATCTTAAGACTTTAGCTCCTGTCATTGTCGAGACTGCTAGACGGACAGACAGGCATGGCTAGCTGGGCCCAGTCAGCTCTTCATCTTTATAACCTAAGCCAAGGATTTGTAATACTTGAGAGGGTCTGCCACGTCAGCTGATGCCTGTTACGCTCATTTAGTCGGGAATAATCGACCGAAACATTTTTACGCTGTTGTCTTTGTGGTATCTTTTTGTCGGGCATAATCGACTGGCATATTATTTTGCTGTTTTCTTTGGAGTATCTAATAGTTGAGCATACCCGACTGCAATACTGTTTTGTTGTTTTCTGTGGAGCATCTTATAGTTGAGCATACCCGACTGGCTTATTATTTTTCTATTTTCTTCGGAGTATCTAATAGTTGAGCATACCCGACTGGCATAAAATTTTGCGGTTTTCTTCGGAGTATCTAATAGTTGAGCATACCCGACTGGCATATTGTTTTGCTGTTTTCTTCGGAGCATCTAATAGTTGAGCATACCCGACTGGCATACTGTTTTGCTGTTTTCTTTATAGTATGATTTTAGTCAAGTATACTCAACTGACCTATCTTTAGTCGTTTTCTTGGTAGTATCTTTTAGTCGAGCATGCCCCCCGTCTAGAGCTCTCATACTTCCTTTCTCAAGTGAATGTTTGCTCTCCTTACAGCCCATGCCAAATTAACACTTAAATTTATCTTTAATTCATATATAAGTATACATATATTTATATATATTTTTAAATTGTTATTTTTAATTTGTTGCTTGGCTGCGGCTATGTTCGAAATTCAATTACTTAGAATGAATTTGAACAACGCGAAATTAAAGAAAACACCGTGAAATATGTGCAATATTTTGTTGTTCTTGTTGGTTTCGGTATTCATCTAATTACACATACCAAATCTAGTTCACACACACACACACATACACACACTCGCACTCGCTTGTTTTTATTGTTCGCAAATTTACGAATTTCTTTGTCTTCGTCTTGTCGAAATTTCGTTGTGATGCCTCATTAATTGAATTTGTACTTATTTCATTGCCTATTTGTAGTTAGTTGACATTGCGACAACGAGAAACACAATTTGTCGTCCGTTCGTCGGTGCGTTAAGTTGGCTGCGGCTTGGCATTTACCGTTCATTGTAGCGTTGCCAGCCAGTTGCAGGATATATGAACACACATAGCCTAGAAATAGAAGAAGAAAACTGAGAAAAGCTTAGCTCGGATATCTTTGATATTGTCAATTCTGGTTTACTATAGCAAAGATCATATTCTAGAATCTGTTGTGTACAGCTAGAGAATAGGAATGAAGCTCAAAGTTATACGAGAATCAATTTTGTATAGCATTCAAATAAGGAAATTAAAAGCACAGTTTTCTCTCTGTGTCTCTTTCGCCGCTATCTCTCCTTTCGTGCTCTCTAGTCTCTCTATTCTTTCTCTCACTTTTTGCTTAGTCTCTCTCTATACTTCCTTTATGCTTCCACTTTCTCTCTCCCTCTCCCTCTGTCTACTTTTTTTTTCGCTCTCTCTGCCTCAATCTCTGGCTGCTTCTTTCTTGCTCTCTCTCTCTCTCTCTTTCTCTCTCTCTCGTTCTCTCTCTCTAAGTGTGCCTCTCTCTCTCTCTCTGTCTCTATCTCTGTCTACTACCTTCTTGCTCTCTCCCTCTTTCTATTACTTTTTGCCCTCTTTCTCTCTCTCTCTCCTTGTCTTTTTCTCTGTTTCGTCCTCTCTCAATCATTCTCTCTCTCGCTCTCTCTCTCCCTCTCTCTCTCTCTCTCTCTCTCTCCTCTCTCTCTCTCTCTCTCTCTCTCTCTCTCTCTCTCTCTCTCTCTCTCTCTCTCTCTCTCTCTCTCTCTCTCTCTCTCTCTCTCTCTCTCTCTCTCTCTCTCTCTCTCTCTCTCTCTCTCTCTCTCTCTCTCTCTCTCTCTCTCTCTCTCTCTCTCTCTCTCTCTCTCTCTCTCTCTCTCTCTCTCTCTCTCTCTCTCTCTCTCTCTCTCTCTCTCTCTCTCTCTCTCTCTCTCTCTCTCTCTCTCTCTCTCTCTCTCTCTCTCTCTCTCTCTCTCTCTCTCTCTCTCTCTCTCTCTCTCTCTCTCTCTCTCTCTCTCTCTCTCTCTCTCTCTCTCTCTCTCTCTCTCTCTCTCTCTCTCTCTCTCTCTCTCTCTCTCTCTCTCTCTCTCTCTCTCTCTCTCTCTCTCTCTCTCTCTCTCTCTCTCTCTCTCTCTCTCTCTCTCTCTCTCTCTCTCTCTCTCTCTCTCTCTCTCTCTCTCTCTCTCTCTCTCTCTCTATGTGAGAGTGAGGTAAATTGAAGCACATGTAAGTTGCCGTTTGGCCTTTATATTAATGTTCAAATTGCATTTAATTAGCTTCGACCGGTTGATGATGGAGGTGGTGCCTCGCGGGTAGCGATTTGTGGACCCATTTGGCGTTAGGTGCACGAACCACAATCCAATCGGTCGGCAGTAGAGCTAATGTTTAATTCATATATACACACACAGTTATATATAATGTGTATATTAGTATTTAGTTTAACAATTACATTCAGAGAGAGAGAGAGAGAGAGAGAGAGAGAGAGAGAGAGAGAGAGAGATAGAGAAGAGGAGAGAGAGGCAGAGTGAGATAGAACGAAATAAATAGAGAAAGATATATATAGAGAGAGAGAGAGAGAGTAACAAGGAGTAAGAGAAACAGAGAGTGAGAGACAGAGAGAATCAGAGAGAGAAAGAGAGAAACATAGGTAAAGATAGAAACAGAGAACTATAGAGTGAAAGGAAGATACATAGAAATAGATAGAATAGATATAGACCAGATTGAGTGACAGAGAGAGAGAAAGAGAGAGAGACAGAGAGAGAGGGAGAGAAATTGGGTAATACAGAGAAACGGAAAAAAGAGAGAAGGAAACATAAAGGGAACTAGATATTTCTAAAAGAAAGAGAGTGATATATAGAGAGAAAGGGTAAATAGAAAGAAAAACTGAGAAATGAGAAGAGAGATAGACATAGAGAGACCAAGAAACCGACATAGAGATTCATTAATAGACTAAAAAAGAGAAGCAGAAATAGAAGAAGAGAGAAACCCAAAATAGTCAGAGAGGTGCCGAAAAGGAAAGAGATAAATAGAAAGAGAGAGCGAGAGAGAGAGAGAGAGAGAGAGAGAGAGAGAGAGCGAAAGAGAGAGAGAGTGTGTTGGGTGTGACAGATTACGTCGATTGGCATCAGTTCATTTTCGACGTGTTGGACGTGTGTAGGCCACGTTCGTGCTCTAGTTGGGCTTACGACACGTCGACCATTATACCACATGAGATTTAATAACAAGTGCTGATGGAATTGCGTCGACATGAAAGCTCTATACGAGTATACTATGCGGCACAGGTGTGCTCGCCTGTGTATATGTGTGTGTGTGTGTGTGTGTGTGTGTGAGAGAGTGCTCGTGTGTGTGTTAACTGCCTTGTAAAAATTGCACGCTGGGGACAAAGCTAACATAACCAAGCCTCCCCTCGCCTCGCCTCGCCTCGCCTTCGCCCCCCACACGCTGTCAGTCAAGTTCACTGCTTTATGGCATGGCAAAAAAAAATAATAATAAAAATAAATAAAAACAAAAAAAAAGAAGGAAAATAATGAAAAAGTAAAATAGAAAAGTGCACCACGCTTACGTATCGTATGCATAATTGCTTTTAAATTACCAAACGAACCTTAGCTAATGTACAGGCATACACATACACACACACACACACACACACATACATGTGGGAAATTTGTTGGGCAAAAAGAGCAACAACAAGCGTTGCGAAAATAAACAAAACAGAACAAAAAAAAAGATGAAAAAAACGACGAGCTACACGTTTTTCATTCCATTGAAGCTACGCAACACCACAAAAGCAAACTCTGCCCCACCACACCACCCAACCACGCAACCACCCACATAGCACTCAGGCAGCAGCCTATAGGCCAAAGGCGTAGTTGTTTTCTTGTTTGCAAATATCTCCCTTAAATAGAAAATACTTGACGCTAAATGAAGTATTGAAATGAATCAAATCAAATAATGTAAAGTAAAAATAAAATAAAAATAAAATAAAAATAAAATAAAATAAAAATAAAATAAAAATAAAATAAAAATAAAATAAAAATAAAATAAAAATAAAATAAAAATAAAATAAAAATAAAATAAAAATAAAATAAAAATAAAATAAAAATAAAATAAAAAAATAAATAAATCAAATAAAATAAAAAATAAAAAAATAAAAATAAAATAAAAATAAAATAAAAAAATCAAAATAAAATAAAAATAAAATAAAAATAAAATAAAAAATAAATAAATCAAATAAAATAAAAAATAAAAAAATAAAATAAAATAAAAATAAAATAAAAAAATCAAAATAAAATAAAAATAAAATAAAAATAAAATAAAATAAAAATTAAATAAAATAAAAGTAAAATAAAAATAAAATAAAAAAATACTAAAATTTATAATAATTGTCAGTGGTTATTATAATTGCTACATTTATTAAAATTTTTTATTGAAATAAAAATTTTATGAATTATCATATGAACAGAAATATTGTTTACTTAATATATTTTATATTACAATTATAATCATAATACTTTTATCTCTTTTTAAAAGTATAAAAATTATTATTTTTATCATCAAGATAATTAAAATTTATATAATACAATAAAAAGGCTTTGAAAAATAAGTATATAACAATACATACATATATATTTGCATATATTTTTTGCATTACCAAAAAAATTATAGCAATCCTGATAAATAAAGATGTAAAAAATAAAATTGAAACAAAAATTTTAAGCTAAATATATTAAAATATTTTTCTATATTTTTGCTATAAACATTTATATACATTTGTATATGTATAACTTAATTTGTAGTATAAAATTTTACCATTAAACCTATAAAAAAAAATAAATAAAAATTAATAGTAAAATATATGTATGTATAAAAAAATCAGCTAGAATTTTGCTTCTAGTTTTATAAGCAGCTCGCAGTTAGCTTGTAGTTCGCGAACTACTTTTTTGGAACTAGTTCAATTTGCTGTGAAGAAGAAACAAAGCCAATATGCACGCGCACAGTTTGAGTAGAGGGTATAAAAATAATCAGAGTGAGTGCAGGTCATGTGCACACACACACACACACATATGTATATAAGTATATGTACATATGTATATATATGTATATAGTATATGCGATCGTGTAAACGCAAAAATATGCGCAAGGCAATAAAAAGAAAAAGAAAACAAAAAAGTTAACAATGAACAAACAAATGGAATATATGCATGGAAATTAGCCCCGTGTAGGCCCTGATAAAATGTTGTTGTTTTCGCTTTGGCGCTGAAACTTGTTTAATAATTCAAATATCAGCACACACACACACACACACACACGCACGCACACACGCACAGGTGGTCAAAGTGTTGTTGCGAGGCATATTAATTTGCATGCGCCAATTTAATGTCTTGTCAAATTTATGTAGAAACTTAACCTGTGCCTTGTGATGGCACCTGTACGCACGTGTGTGCATGTGTGTGTGTGTGTATGTATTGTGTCGTAGCAGAGCACGTCTCATAGTTAAAGCCTGCAAATTGCCTAGAATATTACAGCTTTAGTTATGGATGCACATTCGCAGAGTCATAAAGGGTATATTGGTTTACGTAACACCTAGTATGATGAGGGGAAAATCAATATATATATATATACATATGTACATTTATATACTTAAACACACACACACACACACGCACTGACATGCATATTTCATCAAATTTTTTCTTTGATATTTATCAAAGCGTAATGAAGGAGAGAAAATTGAAATTATACAAAATAATAGCATATGGAAATGTGAAAATGCGTGCAGGAGGCAACATTCGAATACATATCTATATAAGAGTGTATATATGTATGTATATACATCATATCTCTATAATTACATATACATACATACACATACATATGTTCGTGCATTTGAATCGATACTAATTTCCACATGCCACAAGATGAGAAGAAGCCGGTTCGAGCTCTGCGCTGGCTTTTAATAAATAATGTTTGTCAACTGTTTTCGGACAGCAGCTGACACAAATCGTTAACCAGTTTGGCTTAGAGCTGTGTGTGCGCCCGACCTGAACCAGTTTGCACCATAATAACAGAGCTTAATGTTCACCAAAATATAGATATCTAACATTATATATTATATAATTATCTTGTATCAAAAGCTGAGCGGGAAAGAGGGGCGGGGGAGATACAGAACTGAAACGAGAAAAGTTATTGTAATCAAATAATTTGGGAAAAGGGCGGAGAGAAAGACGGAGAGAGAGAATTAGGGAGAGAGAGAGAGGGAGAGAGAATGAGAGAGAAAATTATATACAGAGAAGGATAATAAAGGAGATACTGAGAATGAGAGAGCCATATAGAATAAGAAGGATGAAGAGAGAGAGAGAATGAAAGAGATGTGGAGAATGGGAGGGAAAGAGAAAGAAAAAGAATAAGAGAGAAAGAATAAAAAACAGAATGAGAGAGAGAGAGAGAGAGAAAGAGAATTAGAGAGAGAGAGACAGAAAGAGAATAGGAGAGAGAGAGAAAGAGAGTAAGAGAGAGTGAGAAAGAGAACAAGAGAGAGAGAAAGAATAAAAGAGAGAGATAGAGAGAAAGAGAGAGAGAAAGGAGGCAAACAATCAGAGGCACAGACAGAAAGAGTATGAGACGGAGAAACAGACAAAGGAGGAAAGAAATAGAGACAAAGTGAGAGACACATACACAGAGAGAGGGAGAGACAGAGATATATACATATAGAAAGAGATATATAGAAAGAGATAAGGCATACGAGAAGGAAAGAGATAGAGAGACAGAAGTAGGCAAAGACTGAGAGGGAGAGACGGACATACACAAAAAAAGAGAAAGAAATAGAGGGAGAAAGAAAAAGAAAGCGAAAGAGGAAACTAAGCTAGTTCATACTAAATATATTATAATTATATAAATATTTCCAAAAAAATGACAAAACTGAACTTAACTTAACCTTAAAAAGTTAGGAATTGAGTTATCTCCACGATATATCTGGACTCTATATAAGATAGAACTCTTTTATCCTGCTGGCAACAGCTTTCACTTCAACTGTTAATTGCCAGATTGCCTTTAGCATCATCGGCCAGCTATCAAGTTGTATCCGTGTGGATTAAGGGGCTGGCAGCGGGTGCTCAAATTGAATAATTATTTGCATGCAGCTATCAAAGTATCAGATACAAAATGCTCCCTAATCTATGTGGCGTTGGCCCCGATGATGATTATCGCCTGCTGAAGTTGGCAAAGTTCTCAGTTTCGGGCTTTGCTAATTCTATCCATGTGGATAAAGTGCCTAGCAACTTTTTCAATTATACAGTTGAGTGCAAACTTTAATTAAGTTTCGCAACTTGCTGGCCTGTGGAGGGGCGGGGTACACCGAGAGGAGGCCTCTCCAAAGGATTTACCTATTTGCATATTAACACTTGTAGCCCCCTCCCACTTGGCTTTGTCGCTTGGCCAAGTCGAAACAGTTTGTAAACTGTTGCCATAATTTTTACAGCTAAACAATTCGACTCGCTCCACTGGATGCAGCCCATCAATTTGGCATGGAGTGCATAACGGCTCCAACTGTTAACTGTAAACACATGCGGCTCCATAGCCATATCCATAGCCACATCCACAGCCCCAGCTACAGCCCCAGCCAACTAGACAGACAGTTTGCAATTGTTACGCGGCGTGACGCGACCTCACCGCAAAAACCGAACGCGACTTCGTTGTTTACATACTAATACCAATACAATACACACGCAGATAGAGAGAGAGAGAGAGAGAGAGAGAGACTGCGACTTGGTTATTTACAATGAGGTAGGCGAACTTTGTTTGCACCTAATTAATCTATGTAAATATACATGCATTTATTTCAATAAATACACACACAGAGCCGCTAACTCGAATACACTGCGAGAAATTGCAATTGCAAATTGCAAAAATATGATACTGAGAGAAATATAAAAAAAATAATTGGCGAGCTGTTTTTACACTGCAAAATATTTGATATAATTTAACATTTGGCTTATATGTCGTAGGGATACGAAACTATTGCGACAGTTAGAGAAGAACTCAATAGTGTTGAGAAGCGTCTGTAGTGCTAATTGTCAATGTGAGAGGACAGAGAGAGAGAGAGAGTGTTGGCCGTGGGTCGTTGAGTGCCTATAAACGACTAGAAATAGAGTCTCTGGCAGAAGAAGACTAAGAAGGGCAATCATTGCAAGAGACAACGTAGAACGGGAAATCGAAATATTAATTAATTATGGTTCAAAGTTAAACTAACGACGTCCCGACATATATATATATTCATATATTGGAAAATTAGAAATTGACTTTATATCCAGCTAGTACAAACACAAAATACTCATTCGTAGTTGAAGAAAAGTTAAATTTATATAAAATATATAGATACGAGCATATATACATATATTAATTGTATCCTCATAGATCTGTTTTTACACTGTAAACAATTGTAGATATATGTATATATTCTTGTATAATAAATATGTATACTTAGTACGATTCACTAAAAATAATTTTTATATCCTGAACCCATTGATAACGGGATAATGTTTTTGTTGAAATGCATGTAACAAGCAGAAGGAGGCGTGGCAGACCCCATAAGGTATATATATTCTTGATAAGGGAGACAATTCGAGTCGATTTAGCCCTATGTGTGAAGGCGTCGATCTCAGATCTTGTAGGTTCGTGTATAGCGTGCGCAGATCAAGTTTGTTAAAGAAAATCGATAACTACTTCCGTTTCAATGTTATCGATTAAAAACGAAATCGACACTCAGTTATATAACTCTATATAATTCATCTTTATAGCTAGAGTCTTAAAATTTTGCATTTACTGTTATGTGAGCCTTACACAATTTCGGTTTTTGTTTAATTTTGGATGCCACGCCCCCTTCGCCTCACATTGGTAAAACACGTATTTCAAGTATCAGAGATACGTACATACATACGTAGATATGAATGACATGATTACGCCCAACAAGTAAAGTAGCTGACAAATGATTTACCTGAAAAATTTGGTAAAATTAGCTCTAAAATTGTTGAGAGCTAAAGAATTTTTGTGTGGTTTGCCCAACAGCCTAGATACATATATAACATGGAATCAGTCTATATAACAAATAAACCTGTTGAAAGCAAAGATAGAAAATATGTATTTTACTATATTTTGATATATTTTATAAAGTATTTTATTTAAAGTGAATATGGAAGGCATGGCATTTACTATATATTTTATATAGTATTTCAATTTATAGAAATGTCTAAACTCCAGCTTGACTTGTTTAGAGCAAATGATCACATCTCTAGCATTAAAAGCGTCGAACGAGCATTAAGTACTAATTTCAATTTTTCAAGTACATTTGAAAATCTCAAAAAAGTTTCGTTTTTCTCAGTGTAGTCGCACGGCTGCAAACAGTTTTGTCTTATGCATCTGCGTTGGCTGTGCGCCGTCAACTGCCTCGGCCACATTTCCAATCAGAACTGCATTCGCACTGCTTGCCGGCCGAGTGCGCCTGTCTGTGTGTCACTTGCTGCTTATCTGGTGGCAGTGGGCGTGTGATTGAATGCGATGATTGCCGTTTGATAGCAAATTAAGTATTTACTGGCAAATATCTAGAATTTCTGCGCCGGTGGCCGTGCGGCTGGACATTGTTAAAATATTTATTGCGACATCGAGCCATAAATCAATTTTGAGCAATTGCAATTGAGTCGAGAGCTCTGGGCCCTCATTCGCATACGCTTTAGTGGGTATTTAGGGTATATTCGTTAACTGAATAATTATGCTACAGGGGAAACGAGGCGTGAACTGTTGATCAGTGTGACAAACTGAGTCCATCTGCCTTTCTTTCTGGATCTCGTGAACTACAAAAGCTAGAGAACAGATATTTGACATGTGTTTGATGATATGCCCTATAGACTGTACCTCTGGGTATTTACTAGTCGATCACTCCCGCTCTGCCCTGCTAATATATACATATCGAACAAACAAGTCATATGGATATTAACCAATTATCTGTAATGTAATTATTTATAGTGTATGTCTATATGCATATATATTGATTCTATTCAGGAATATCCATTGGTATTGAACTGCTATAAACATTGATCGAATCGACTTTATTCAATTTTCTCGTTTTTCCAGTTTGGATATATACATATGTATATGATTTGTAACGAACATAGAATATATATACATATAATATAAATAAATATTAATCTAAAGTATATTTATATAAAATAATCCTCACTATAGGTTGAAAATCTCAAGAGTTCGTAAAAATAAATTATAAAAAAATAATAAAAATAAATATATATAAAAAAATATATATATATATATAAAATAAAAAAAAAATAAATATATAAAAAATAACAAAAAAATAAATATATAAAAAAATAATATAAATAAAAGAAAAATAAAAAAAATTTAAAAAAAATTTAAAAAACAAAAAAATTTAAAAAAATATTAAAATAATAAAAATAAATAAAAAAAAAATAATTATATAAAAATAAAAAATATATATAGAAAAAAATTTCAAAAAATAAATATATAAAAATATATAGAACTAAAAAAATATACAAAAATATGGAAACATATAAAAATATAAAAACAGAGAATTTAAAAAAAAATACACATAAAAAAAAAACAAATAAACATATATAGAAACTAAAAAAATAAATATATATAAATATATAAATATAAAAAAAATAAATATATATAAACCAAAAAATACATAGAAATTAAATAAATATATACAAATATATAAAAATGTATGTATATATATATATATATATAAAAATATATAGATATTAAAAATATATATATAAAAACTTATAGAACATTATATAACAAAAATATATTAAAAAATATATAAAAATATACAGAGGCTTACAAAATGTATAGAAACTAAAAAACAATGCAGGATATAGTATAGAAATATGGAAATATGACTGGAAGACAATTGCACTACGTATTCAGTTGTGTCTAACAGCTGAAAATATATATCTAAATAGATCTGTCCTCTATATATGTATGTATGTATAATCGACATAAAATTGAAGTTTTAAATGGCTTTCGTAGCGGAAAATTTAAATGAAATTTTCAACTGAAGGTCATCCAATTAAAAAGCTCTTCGGAAGCAAAAAACTTATAAATATAAATTGGTTTGTCAAAGGATGGGTGGTGGTTGTGGGTTGGGGGTGGTTGTGGTTGTGGGTTGCTACGTAATTGTGATTGGCCTATTGGAGAATTACAATCAAATCGAATGTTTTCGCATCGAAAAGGGTTTTTAATTGAATTCTGATGCTTGAGGGCTGTGAAATGCAATTGCGAATTGACAAATGGGATTTAGTGGGATATATTTAGGTGCAGATGCAGGCACCTGTCAGCTGCACACCTGAGCACTTGATATACCTGTATATATATGTATGTATGTATATATAATGAGAATTTCTTGCATTCCTTTTATTGCAGGCCATTTGGATAAGGACAAGGACAAGGACACAAGGCCAGCCAAGCACAAGGACTTAGACATAGACGTAAACGATTGCCATTAGCCGTTAGCCGTTAGCCGTTAGCCGTTAGCTGTTTGCCAATAGTCCCTCAGCCATTCGACAGGCCGGAGATTCGGCAGCTAGAGGAGAGCGTCGTTAGTGCGTGGCGCGTGGGGGGCGGAGCAGCGACGGCCTGGTCCAAGTCGTAGTCGTCGTCGTCGTCGCAGTCGTCGTCGAAGCCAAGGAAAATGTCTTCGCCATTAGCGCAGAGCAACAACAGCAACAGCAGTCAGTCGCAGTCGCAGTCATCGGCAGCAGCAGCAGCAGCAGCAGCGGCGGCGGCGGCGGCGGCAGCGGCAGCGGCTGCTGCCCAGCAGCAAAATCAAAAGTCAAATTCATCCGCTGCCAGCGGCGGCGGCGTTAACAATACACATGAAAAGAATGCGACGGGGACAGCGACAGCGGGCGCCGGAGCCGGAGCCGGAGGTGGAGCCGGAGGTGGAGCTGGCACAGGTGGCGGCGGCGGCGGCGGTGGCTCAGGATCGGGCGCCTCGTCTGGCGGCACACCACAGAGCCCCACAAAGCGCAGCACAATATCCACAAAGGAGCGTGTGATCGACAGCGTGCCGTTTCCACCCAGCCGTAAGCTGACCTGCGCGGACGTGTTCGACGCGCGCACCGGGAAGCCCCAGCACGACGTACTTAAGCAGCACTTCATCCTGGAGGGCCGGATCGAGGAGAGCGCCGCCCTGCGCATCATCCAGGAGGGCGCCACGCTGCTGCGCCAGGAGAAGACGATGATCGACATCGAGGCGCCGGTCACTGTCTGCGGCGACATCCACGGCCAGTTCTACGATCTTATGAAGCTATTCGAAATCGGGGGATCGCCGGCGACCACAAAATATCTGTTCCTGGGCGACTACGTGGACCGGGGCTACTTCAGCATTGAGTGCGTCCTCTACTTGTGGTCGCTGAAGATCACGTATCCGCAGACGCTGTTCCTGCTGCGCGGCAACCACGAGTGCCGGCACCTGACCGAGTACTTCACCTTCAAGCAGGAGTGCAAGATCAAGTACTCGGAGCGCGTGTACGACGCGTGCATGGATGCGTTCGACTGCCTGCCGTTGGCGGCGCTGATGAACCAGCAGTTCCTCTGCGTGCACGGCGGACTGTCGCCCGAGATACACGAGCTGGAGGACATTAGGCGGCTGGACAGATTCAAGGAGCCGCCCGCCTTCGGCCCCATGTGCGACCTGCTGTGGTCCGATCCGCTCGAGGACTTCGGCAACGAGAAGAACTCGGACTTCTACACGCACAACTCGGTGCGCGGCTGTTCGTACTTCTACAGCTACGCCGCCTGCTGCGACTTCCTGCAGAACAACAATCTGCTGTCGATCATACGGGCGCACGAGGCGCAGGACGCCGGCTACCGCATGTACCGCAAGAGCCAGACCACCGGTTTCCCCTCGCTGATCACCATCTTCTCGGCGCCCAACTATCTCGACGTGTACAACAACAAGGCGGCGGTGCTGAAGTACGAGAACAACGTGATGAACATCCGGCAGTTCAACTGCTCGCCGCATCCCTACTGGCTTCCGAACTTCATGGACGTGTTCACCTGGTCGCTGCCCTTCGTCGGCGAGAAGGTCACCGAGATGCTGGTGAACGTGCTGAACATCTGCTCCGACGACGAGCTCATGACCGAGGAGAGCGAGGAGCCGCTCTCGGACGACGAGGCGGCGCTGCGCAAGGAGGTCATCCGCAATAAGATCCGCGCCATTGGCAAGATGGCGCGCGTCTTCTCAGTGCTGCGCGAGGAGTCCGAGTCGGTGCTGCAGCTGAAGGGGCTGACGCCCACGGGCGCCCTGCCCCTCGGCGCTCTCTCCGGCGGCAAGCAGTCCCTCAAGAATGCCATGCAGGGCTTCTCGCCCAACCACAAGATTACCTCATTTGCGGAGGCCAAGGGACTCGATGCGGTCAACGAGCGGATGCCGCCGCGTCGCGATGCCACGCCCTCGCCGGCGGAGGAGGGCCAGAAGTCACTGTCAGCGGCGGCAGCAGCAGCGGCCAATGCGAATGCGAATTCAATCAATGGATAATTCTAAGTCAGCAAGCAGAGCAAGCAGAGGAAGCAGAGGAAGCAGAGGAAGCAGAGCAGCAGAGCAAGCAGTGCAGCAACGTAGAAGAGAGTAGCAGAAGAGTAGAGGCAGCGTAGAAGTGCGCTGTCTACAGCAGCCAAGCAGCGCAGCAACAGCGCAGCAGCAGCAGCGCTGTTAAGTCAGTTTTAGAAGTCGACAGTTAAGTGAACGGTGGCAGTGCGTGCGAGTGGGAGGGAGTAAGCAAATCAAATAGATCTATGTCGTTTCAAGCTGCGGCAGTGCAAAACACACACACACACACACATGCAGGCAGGCAGGCAGGCGCAGTTGCGCAGCCGCAGCTGAAATGCATTTGAAAGAAAAAGAAAAATAGAAAACCAAAACACATAAAATATATATTAAAAAAAAAAAGAAAGAAAAAAACACGCAATAGAACGAGTAAAGGAAATGCAAGCGTTTAACTTATTGGTATTACACACAAAAAACAAAAACAATTTTAAATATGGGAAAAATACACAGAAGCTAATCATAAAATGCAGTTAAAACAATATAGAATTGTATAAATAGTTATCTATGTATGCATATATGCACACATACATATGTATGTATGTATGTGTGTATAGATGTACATAAATACATATATATACATTTATATATATATGTAATGCGATGCATATATCATCAAAATTTTGTGCAACATTATATCAAAAGAGCAAAAGCGAAGTTAACGGGCGCGCCGCTGCTGGCGTTGACGTTGACGTCGCAGCAGTGGCGGCAGCAGCAGCTGCTGTTAGGTAAATTTAATTGCTTGCAAAGGCAAATTATAAGAAATCAACTTTATATGAAAACTAACTCGTTTCTGAATAAAAACAAAAACAAAACATATAAATCAATATATATATATATATATATATATATATATATATATATATATATATAATAACCTTCCCAAGATATTGAAAGAAACAACCTTTTAAAAACAAAAAAACAAAAAAACGAATAACTATACAAAAACAAAAAAGAAAGAAACAAAAAACGCTAAACGCTAAGAAATTATACTACTTTCGTTGTGTGGCGCCGAGGGCGACTTTAAAGCTAAACACCAAGAAGAAGCTAACGCTTAACTACTTCCTACAACAAATACAAATACAAAAACAAAAACAAACAACAGCAATATTTTACTACAATCTTTTATTACAGAAACACGAAGAAACGACAGGAATCACACAGAACAGAAAACAACCTGAAGAAAAAACAAAACAAAACAAAACGACTGAATCTCTCTCTCTCTCTCTCTCTCTCTCTCTCTGTCTCTCTATATCTCTATACTTAACACTTTCTCTCTGTCTCACTCTCACTCACTCACTCTCTCTATTACTGTTGCAACACTTACACTTACACTACACTCACACACACACACACTCAATAAGTAAACTCAAAGTTTATGAGTACATTTGTTGTCGCCATTGTCGCCTCACACTCTCTCATCTGGTGATTGTGTATGTGGTCTTTATATACGTGCCATCTTTATCGTAGTCATTAGCTGAATATATATATATATAATTAATATGCATATGCACATGTATATGCATAAACAAAAATATGTTTAAAACGAATTGGCTGCGGCGCAGCGCAGATGTCAGAGCAGCCTACAAAAAGCAACGCAAAAGAGTAAATTGCACACACACACACACACATATATATATATATATATACATATATACACATATGCAACTAAGCTAAGTCTGCTTGCTGTCTTTACTCTCACGCTGCCTAACTCACTTTTACTCTCTTCGTCTCTCACACACTATCTTTATACATATATCTTTCTCTGTTACACTCAAAGCAGTCGGCAATGCGATCGCCTTGCGCCCGTTAACTATGCAATGCAAAAGCAAAATGCGCAGCAACGACAACAGCAGCAGCAAAAAGAGAGCAACTCACTCTGCGTTCGCCAATGGCGTCTGCTTGCGCGGCAGCCTTACGTTTGCGTCTCTCCGTGACGTATGTCGATTCTTTTTTATACCTAATCGAGTTTTAGTTATTTGTTAATTACCTTACAAAAATATATGAAAAATGGAAAAATGAAATGAATGCAAAGTCAAGAATGAAGCAGAAGCAGAAGTGGGCATAGTTTAATTGGGTTTTGTTGTTAGCTGTTACTAGGATATTTTATTTTTTTCGTTTATCTATTGCCTATTTATATACATACATACATACATATATATTTATTATAAACAAATGTAATATTTATGCATACGAATTATAAATTAAATTGTTGTTTCTACCTTATGTTTTTACCTATTGTATATTTACATACATTTATTGTTTACTACTCCTTAAGTAATTAAGTCGAATGAATTTATAAAAATAAAATGCGAAAAACAAATTGAAATAAATCAAATATATATATACATATATATGTATATATATAAACGAGTGCAACTTCTCTTAAATAGAAATACATTATTATGAATATTAACAAACAAAAATTTATTAAAAGAAAATGAAGAGGAAGAGGAAGAGAAGAAGAAGAAGAAGAGAAAGAGAAGAGTACCTATGTACATTAATTTTTAAGTTATATAATGTTAAACGATAAAAGATAAAACTTAAAAACAAAAAAATAATATTACAAATTTATTGTTGAGAGCAGACGAAGAATGGATGGAGGAGAAAGAGGTGTAGGAGAGGAGGAAGAGTTAGTAAATGAATTGAAATTTGATGGGAAAGTGGAGACATTTGATAGTTGACATGAATCTAATACAAAATGCAAACTTATAGCAATTTGAAGTACTTTATAAACAATTATACATACATACATACAAATACATACATATATGTATGTAATGCATAAGAAAATTATATACAAACAAAAATGTTAATTGATGAAAACAACCAAAAACAAATAACAGTTTAGTTGCAGTCGACAGACAGAGACGGCAGCAAGTGCAATAGAGAGAGAGAGAGAGAGAGAGATAGAGAGAGAGCAACATATATATATATATATATAGATAATAAATCACATAAATCGTTGCATAACAAATTTTAATTAAAATAATAATAGGCAGCAAGAAGAACAAAGATATCCAATAATAATATTAACGCAACCCAAACCAAACTTGAGTAGCCTGGGAACATTAGCTAGACAGAGATAGCGATAGAGCGAGCGCTATTAACTGCGGCGCCTGAAAGCAGGCAACAGTTTCAAGCGTACGCCTTTTGCCAGCCCAAAGGCAGCAGCAGAATGACACACACACACACACACACACACACACACACAGAAACACACATTTCCCAAATAGTTAAGCAAACAATTTATAAAAATTTATTGCATTTCAATTCCCAGAAAAAAATTATATATGCATATGTATATACATATACATGTATATTGAAACTAAATGATGAAAACAATTGCAAAATGCAGAACAATTAATAAATAATTATTGGTTTTAAACAAGTATATATGTATATACATACATATAGACAAAAACAAACCAAAAAAAAAGATAGAAAAGAAATTAAAATTTAATAAATTTATTAAGCTCCAAAAGGCCCATGCATGCAGGCATATGCACACATGCGCATATTTTATTCCGCTCCTTTGCCTCCCACACTCCTACGCACACACACGCACACACACACACATACACACGCGCTTTTCTAAAACAATTATTAAAATTCATACAACAAAAATCAAGTTAAATAAGCTAAGCTAATGTATGCGTATATATATGTATATATATACATATATATACTATACATATATGTATATATATATATATAACTAATACTTTTATACTATCTACACACACACATAAAACAAAAAAAAAAAAACAAAAGAAAACGTTTCTTAACTTTTTTCTAAGGCTTTCCACACTCGAATCGCTCTGCTCGTCTCTGCCCGCTGCCTCTGCCTCTGCCTCTGCCTCTGCCTGTGCCTACTTCCAGCTCCTACTCCTACTTCCCTCTCCCACTTCACTTTTTCTACTTTCATGCGCCGCAGCTAGAACACTTTTTAACGGTACATTTTCTACTCCAGCCACCAAAATAAATATTCAATTTACCCAAAAACAAAGTTTAAATAAATGCAAATTGTTAAAAATCTTAAAAAAAAAAATGATGAAAAAAATAACAAATAAATATATATATACATATATATGTATACATTTTAAATATATGATTTCCTCTTTTTTTCATTTCTAAGCATGAAAGAGAGAGAGAGAGAGAGAGAAATGTGTTATAAATAATTTGTTTTATTTTTAACATTTTGTTTTAATTGTTTTTTTATTGCAATAGTTATAATGAGAAGAAGAAGAATTAGGTGTTAAAAAATTTGTTGTAAATTAGCATAAATACTTGAAACATACATACATACAAACATCTTTATATATATATATATATCTGTACAATCACATTGTTTCAAACAAATTTAGTTTAATTTTTGAGTGTGTTTTTTTCTAAGCTGAAAATAAAATTTTCATTTTTGTTTTGTTTTTGTTTTTTTTTTCTGTTTACACTAAAAATAAAATGGAAAATAAACAAATGATTTTTAAGCTAGTGAGCGAGTGTATGTGTGTGTGTGTGTGTGTGTGTATGTGAGTGAGTGCAAGTGTGTGTGTCTCTGTAGCTAACTGTACCCATTTATTTGTTTTGTTTTTCTATTTATTTATTTATTTCTTAGCCAATTTTGCTTTCAATTAACAAAAAGTCTTCATTGCAACAACAACAAGAACAATTAAAAACAACAACAACAACAACAACTAAGAAAGGATAAATCCCCTTTTATATATTTAAAAATATTTGTACTGTTTATATATATTTTAACTCTAATTTTTTGATACATGTATTTTTCAACATCTACTTCCTGCCCTCGAATGCTTTAAAAACAAAAAACAAAAAAACTTTACACAAGAAAAAACTTAAATACATATATATAAATATATATAAATAAATATATATATATATACAATATAATATATATATATATATATATATATATATATATATATATATATATATATATATATATATATATATATATATATATATATATATATATATATATATATATATATATATATATATATATATATATATATATATATATATATAAATTATGAAAAGAATTAAAACTTTACCTTTTGGATAAATCAATTTAAATGCATATTTTATATATATTTAAACATTTATTTATATGCATATATATCCACATATATATATACACACATACACATATATATATATATATGTCTATCGAATGTATGCATATGTGTGTGTGTATGTATATATATTCATATGTATATGCATATATATATATAACAAATAATATTAATCATAAGTTGAAGCAACTTTGTCAGAGTCAAAGCAAAAGTTTATATACTTATATATATATATATATACATATATATATATATATATATATATATATATATTTAAACAAATACAAACAACAAAAACAACAACAAATAATATTAAAGCAAGATTTAAACAAATTAATATTTAAAACAATTATATAAAAATATAAAGAAAAAAAAACAAGAAAAACGAACAAAAAAAACACATCACATCTAGATAATTCTCTTAAAAATTTTCAATTTTATTATAAAACCGAAAATAAGTAAATTAACAAATTTAACAGTGAAAGCATTATTATATTATAAATTTATAAATGTATTTCAAACAAAACCAAACAAGAAAAGGGGCAGCTGGCTGGCTGGCAAATGCAAATAGAAATAGCCAAAATGCCAAATTGCGAATTGCGCCGTTGTGAGAAATGAAAAATTGTATGCAATCCAGAGAAGATGAAGGCGAAGAGGAGATAAAGGAGGTAAAGAAGATGATGAAGGA
Source organism: Drosophila paranaensis (assembly GCA_035047545.1). Classification (NCBI taxonomy): domain Eukaryota; kingdom Metazoa; phylum Arthropoda; class Insecta; order Diptera; family Drosophilidae; genus Drosophila; species Drosophila paranaensis. The sequence goes on along the minus strand of JAWNPL010000133.1, from coordinate 623,738 downwards.
GAAGGAGAACAAATTAATTTACAAATGGCATAATGAACAAATGCAGACAACAAGTTTTAACCTTAAGTGAATGCAAAATAAAAACAAAGATTATCAATGTTATTAAAAAAATTAATATTAACAAAACAAACAAAACAACAACAAAAACAAAAACGATACAAAACCATTTAAAAAAATATACAAGTACCTATCCTGAGAATAAAATGCGCGCACGTTTATTATTTCCTCTAAATGCTCGTTTTGAATACATATCCATTGATCCAGAATCTCTTTCAGCGCTTCAGCTTTTCAAACTTAACGCCAATGAGGTAGTAAGTTACCGTTACAGTTACGTTAATTGCGCTAATATGCATATCGATAGTCGACATGTTGGCTATTAACTATCGATACAATGGTACAGCAGAAGTGGCGCAGCTTATGGCTTTTATTTGGGCAATTGCAAATGGAATACAAACAACTTATTGAAACTGCATGCATGAAACTGTGTATGAGTATGTATAAAATAATGAGCTTTTCGAAATACTGCTGTTTATTCCAAATAAATACTGCAATACGCATACGCTTACGTCATCCTGCGGTGGCTTTACGTCAGCGTTCGCTGGCTTCACGTTAAACGTGGTATTTTTGGTATTCTCGTCAGTTGAAAAGTTGACAATTTGGCATTCGCCATTTGTGGTCACACTGGTAGAATATCAATAAAAATAAAGGAGAGGGAGGGGGAGCTGAAAATTCCATTGAGAAGCGAAAAAAAAACGTAGCGAGAGAAATTACGACGTCTGCAGGGCACAGCAGCAGCCAAGACGAAACGAAAATACAAATACAAATTGTGAATACATTGCTGTTGTGTTACAGAGCCAATAGTAACAGAGATATAGCAAATTAACAAGCAAAACTAGCAAAATCCTGCAACGCGACAAAGCGGCTAACTAGCTCCGAAAAGAAGAAAAACAGCAGCAGAAGCAGCGCAGGCAGCACAGGCAGCACAGGCAGCAGCAGCACCACCACCACCAGCAGCAGGAGCAGCATTCAAAGTAGAAAAGTGCGTGTGTTGTTGTTGGCCAACGTGCCAGTGCGTGCGTGTGGGTGTGTGCAGCTAGTGCAGTAGACGGCGCACGCAATAGAACTGCTCACTCGTCGTGTGAGCGCCATCTGTAGCAACAGGAAGAGGAACAGTCACAGCCGTAATCCAATTCACATATTAGTGCAGCAAACATGTCTTCGAATAATCAATCGAGCGGCGTCGCTGCCCAAGTGGCAACAAGTGCCAACCAGCGAGGTGGCAACGCCACCAACTCCACGGATGCCACAGACACGCAGCACGGCAGCAGCAACAGCAGCAGCAGCAACAACAATAACAACAACAACAATGCCAGTGCCAGTGCCAGTGCCAATGCCAACGCCTCCGCCACGGGCAATGCCACAGGAGCGAGCAGCAACAGCAACTCGAATGCCGCCAACGTTGGCCACGACAGCCCCACGCACAAGGCGCACGGCGGCCATGCAGCGGTCAACACCAAAGAGCGAGTCGTCGACAGCGTTCCCTTTCCACCCAGCCACAAGCTGACCCTGGCCGAGGTGTTCGACACGCGCACCGGCAAACCGAACCACGAGCTGCTCAAACAGCACTTCATCCTGGAGGGCCGGATCGAGGAGGCGCCGGCACTGCGCATCATCCAGGAGGGCGCCGCCCTGTTGCGCCATGAAAAGACAATGATCGACATTGAGGCGCCGGTCACTGTGTGCGGCGACATACATGGCCAGTTCTATGATCTCATGAAGCTGTTCGAGGTGGGCGGATCGCCGGCGACCACAAAATATCTGTTCCTGGGCGACTACGTGGACCGGGGCTACTTCAGCATTGAGTGCGTCCTCTACTTGTGGTCGCTGAAGATCACGTATCCGCAGACGCTGTTCCTGCTGCGCGGCAACCACGAGTGCCGGCACCTGACCGAGTACTTCACCTTCAAGCAGGAGTGCAAGATCAAGTACTCGGAGCGCGTGTACGACGCGTGCATGGATGCGTTCGACTGCCTGCCGTTGGCGGCGCTGATGAACCAGCAGTTCCTCTGCGTGCACGGCGGACTGTCGCCCGAGATACACGAGCTGGAGGACATTAGGCGGCTGGACAGATTCAAGGAGCCGCCCGCCTTCGGCCCCATGTGCGACCTGCTGTGGTCCGATCCGCTCGAGGACTTCGGCAACGAGAAGAACTCGGACTTCTACACGCACAACTCGGTGCGCGGCTGTTCGTACTTCTACAGCTACGCCGCCTGCTGCGACTTCCTGCAGAACAACAATCTGCTGTCGATCATACGGGCGCACGAGGCGCAGGACGCCGGCTACCGCATGTACCGCAAGAGCCAGACCACCGGTTTCCCCTCGCTGATCACCATCTTCTCGGCGCCCAACTATCTCGACGTGTACAACAACAAGGCGGCGGTGCTGAAGTACGAGAACAACGTGATGAACATCCGGCAGTTCAACTGCTCGCCGCATCCCTACTGGCTTCCGAACTTCATGGACGTGTTCACCTGGTCGCTGCCCTTCGTCGGCGAGAAGGTCACCGAGATGCTGGTGAACGTGCTGAACATCTGCTCCGACGACGAGCTCATGACCGAGGAGAGCGAGGAGCCGCTCTCGGACGACGAGGCGGCGCTGCGCAAGGAGGTCATCCGCAATAAGATCCGCGCCATTGGCAAGATGGCGCGCGTCTTCTCAGTGCTGCGCGAGGAGTCCGAGTCGGTGCTGCAGCTGAAGGGGCTGACGCCCACGGGCGCCCTGCCCCTCGGCGCTCTCTCCGGCGGCAAGCAGTCCCTCAAGAATGCCATGCAGGGCTTCTCGCCCAACCACAAGATTACCTCATTTGCGGAGGCCAAGGGACTCGATGCGGTCAACGAGCGGATGCCGCCGCGTCGGGATCAGCCGCCCACGCCCAGCGACGATCACCAGCACCCGCATCCGCACCAGCATCATAGTCAGGGCAACAATGGAGCGGCGCATGGGTAAGGGAGCAGCGCGCATGGCAACGGCAACGGCGTGGGAGGGACAACAGGAGTCGGTGTTGGCTCCTGTGTGGGCGCCGATTACGATCGGTCGGTCGGTCGGTCGGTAGTACTAATTACCTGTTGTCGGATCAGGTGTGTGTCTGTTGTGATGGTGTGTATGTGTGTGTGGCTGGCTGGGTGTGCGGCCTGTGCACGCTCTGAACACGTGCAAAGGGGAGTCATCGCTGTGATCCCTCTCACCCACACACACACACACACACACACACAAACACACACACACACATGCGAGAGCATGCATATAATATTTACATACAATATCTACATATAAACATAATAATGTTGCAAAGATTTGTCGTTTTAGCTAAAACATCATTCGTAATAATTGTAATACACAAATACATACTTACTTTAATGATAAGCGAAAAGGTCAGAGGCGAGGTAACAAAGGAATAGTTGAACCATGGAGCGGAGCGCAGAGCTGATCAGAGCACGTATATGCGTATTCCGGAATATGGCACGTGAACAGCAGCAGCAAGGAGCAAAGGACTTAGGCCCGTTGAGGTATGCAGGATATTACAATTAATGCATTGATTGATTACTTTTACGCTCTAGCCACAGATTCCTTTTCCGTAATACAAAAACAAAAACAAAAAAATCCGAAACTAATCTTAAGTCTGTATGTATAAAGAAGAATGAGAAAAGAAAACAAAAAAAGAAACAAAATGAAAAAAAAAAAACAACCAAAAACCTAGCGCTAATTTGTTGAAAACAATTAGCAGCGCCAAAAAGAAGCGTACATATATATATATATATATATATATATATATATATATATATATATATATATATATATATATATATTATATTTAAATGAGATCTGAGCAAGGATGAGGAGGAAAACATTAACAAATACAAATACAAATACAAATACTTATGTAAAAGAAAGGAAAAGCAAAGAACTGTGCAATCTTCAAAGAGAAACAAAATGTTAATTGTTGCTTAAACATTGTAATTCGCAGAAACAACAAAATCATTTTGAAACAATTTGCAATATGTGCCGCAATAGTCCATTAATTAATGTTCCTTGTACAATTTACAAAATACCCACACATACACACATATATATATATATCTAAATCTATATACATATGTGTATATGTATTTGTTTGTTGTTTATATTGTTGCCTAATGTAACTTAACTTTGCATATGTTTCGTGTTTAATTTATTGTGTTTATTATTTGTTGCATTCGTTTTAACAACTGTGAGCGAGGCAGAAGCAACAGCAACAAAAACAAAAAAACAATTTCAATAATTATTTAGCAATTTCATATTGCATTTTAAATATTTAAACAAAGAACAAAAACAAAAAATGGCATTAAAATTTAAGTACCACAAAAACTAAACAAAAACAAAAACCATTTAACATTTAAATAGCTAATCAAATATATTTAACTAATTAAATAAAATACTTAAAAATATCTAAATACACACACACACATGCAGCTGCAATTTCACACACACACACACACACACACATATATATATATATATATATATATATATATATATATATATATATATATATATATTTATAATAACAAATCAAATCCAACAAACACTAAAAGAAACTAAAACATTTGCACCCAAATTTCGCATAGTTTTTTTTGTTTGTTTTCTGTTTTCATTTGTTTTGTTTTTGTTATGAAAGTTTTGATAAGCCCAAAATAATGGAAAATAAAAAAAAATATCAAGAAAAGAGTTTCACTTGGTAGAAAGTAAGAAAATTAGAGAAGAGAAGAGAAGAAGAAAAGCACGCACAGCATTTCCCTTTTCCTTTCCACGAATTATGCACAAGACATCAAAGCAGAAAATCAATATATATATATATATATTATGAAACAAAATCTATATATATATATATATATAATATCTGAGAAAATGAATGTTTTTTGGCATATAGTATACATATATATATATATATATATATATATATATATATATATATATATATATATATATATATATATGTATATATCGAAACTCGTACTGTATAAAGTTTAAATGAAACAATAAGCTTTTTACTTAACTCTGTCGGGCGGCACTCGAGACAATTTCCCGGAACAATTTTGAGAACTGAAATCAAAAGATCTAACTGTGCCATGCTAGAACTCGAGAAACAAAAGAGAAGAAAACCAAATCCTAAATATTATTATACATATATGATAACTCAAGTTAGCTAATGTTTCAATTAACAAAAACAATTTGCATCGGGGACAATGAGAAATATATATATATAAAAAAAAAGAGAAAACTTTTCATAATTTTGTTAGATCTGTTTTACGTTTAAGTAGCGCATTGATATATATATATATATATATATATATATATATATATATATATATATATATATATATATATATATATATATATATATATATATATATATTATATAGAGAGAGAGAGAGAGATCGAGAGAAATATATATATCGAACTTGACTTTCATCAGATATCACTCTATTATGAATTATAAAAACAAATCCAAGCCACATGAATGTGGTATATTTTGAAACAAGTCTCCGATAAACTGTCCCTGATCGTAACTATATATATATATATATATATATATATATATATATATATATATATATATATATATATATATATATATATATATATATATATATATATATATATATATATGCGGAAATGCCTTCATAATCAATGTCGAGTCCTTAATCCTTTGCTGTTTTTCCACCAACTTTTCTATAACGCTGTACTTTGCTTACCCAAGAATTCGCGAACTCTATTTGAAATTCGAAAACTACATACATAATACTATATGTCAACTGATCCTTAATATGTAAAGTCATCAAACTTAGTAATTAACTTAAAATTAATGGACTATGCACGTGTCGAAATAATACTTATGCAATTATAAAAATATACATATATATATATATATTTTCAAAACTGATAACTAAGATAAAAATCGAGAACAATTTAGCTTTTATAAAAATCCACAGAATTATTCAACTTACAGTTAATATATACATATATAACACTTTGGCACTCTACAGACTACTGCAGTCGGTCTATATATAGCAAGTAAGTTTTTAAGCCCTAAACTACATAAATTTCGTTACGGTGATTTATGTTTATTCCGCTTATAAACGAAAACAAAAAAAAATGTTGACAACCAATTTAGTTAGTAACAATTATTAAAAAAAAAGAAAAAGAGGACGAAGAAGAAGAAGAACCCTAAATGAAAAAAGATTGGCGGGTGAATGAAATTCTAAAACTTTCATCAATTTAAAAGAAAACTAAATGATGGATAAAGAAAATCCGAAGCAGAATCAAAGCAAAATACAAAATCAAACACCAAACTGCGAGACGTGTTTAAAGATTTATATACAACACACATACACTGAGAGATGTGTTATACTTTGTTGAGAGCGAACTCAAGTGTTATATTAAATGGCGCCAGCTGTCGTATGCGCGTGCATATAACAGTTGCGGCTAGTCTATTGTTAATCGATGCTAACTAGAAATGAAACCAAACAGCGTGCTTCTCAATTAACTGTTCCATTTACAACGGCAATTTATAAATTGTATAACAAAATGTCATTTGTTGTCCACCGCTTAGAAGCAACATGCAAACAAACAAACAAACAGACGAATATATGTATATGAGTATGTATGAAGGGAGTCAACACACACGGATACCCATATACATACATACATATATAGATTTTGATACACACACAGAGAGAGAGAGAGAGAGAGAGAGAGAGAGAGAGAGAGAGAGAGAGAGAGAGAGAGAGAGAGAGAGAACACAATGAACTCTTAGCAGAATCAAAAGGAAATTTACTCAATAACTACCAAAAATTAATTAACAAAAAAAAATATACAAATTATGAAAGAAAGAAAGAAAGAAAGAAGCATACGAATGTATGTATATGAGAACAGCATTATGTATATCTAAGACATTTAACATTTCGCCTCTTAAAGCAATTCTAAAGATAACAAATTATACATATATGTATACATACATATTATATAAACCAAATAAAATAAAAATTGTCGCGACTCTCCGCCTGCTTCTTCTGTTAATAATATTGCCGCCCTTTTAGCTTCTGTTGAATCCGATCAGCTAGATTTATCTATTTCAGATTTAGTTCATTTTCTCATGGATCCCGTTTGAAAGTCCGTTAACTGCAGTTCAATGCAATAACAGCGCCGCTGAGCCTATTTATAGTACAGCTGCAAAGCGTAAGAGACAATCTCTCAATTTTTCAAAATTTAGTTCATATTTTCTAGTGCCAATAATTTTGATTTGAATCCAATTCGAGTTGCATGCAAATGCATTACAAATTTCGTGGTGATCTCGGATTATCGATAGTTGTTATGTAGCCCTTGGGTGAGGTTTCGATAGTGGATGTGCATAAATAAATCGTTATATCGATATTTACCACGCAACTCTAGTTCTGTATATGTGTGTGTTATTTCTTGTGATTGTGCCGCCTACAAATTGAAATTTGCGACCGTTTGCAAGGTTTTGGCAATCAATAAATCGAAAAGTTATTATTTGTGGCACACATTGATTGTGTAAAGCGTGTGCACAAATTCGAAGCTCGAAGCTAAACAGTTTCAAATACGGCGAGAGTGTGTGTGTAAGAGAGAGAGAGAGTCAGCGACGCACTCAGAGCAGAGTTCGCCCGCGTGCCAGTGCATATGTGTGTGTTGTGTGTGTGAGTTTCGCCCGTGTGTGTATGAATGAAGCTGGCATGTGTATGCGTGTCTGCGCCCGTAAATGTGTGTGTGTTTCTGTACGGTTGGAAATTGTGTGATTAACTGCAGTCAGAGCTCCGTCTGGTAGTCATTCAGCAGTAGTATTAAACAAGCTGTGCCAGCAAGAATTCGAGTCATCTAACTGTTTTGGTGACGCGCCCACACATTAGCCACTGAAACAGCAATCAGCGCCAGCTCCAGTTCCAGCTCCAGCTCCAGCAGCAGCAAAATAATCACCCACGACGACATCAACAACGAACAACAACAGCAGTAGGAGCAGCACCAGCACCAGCCGTGGACAGTCTCAGTTGAAGTTGAGTTTTCTAGTTGGCGCACGAAATGGATAGCAAAGGCCGGAAAGTTATTGTTTGTGATAACGGCACTGGGGTATGTATGCGTTGTGCTGGCCACATGCAAACGCCGCCCAAACCAAACCGAAACGAACCGAATCCCGTCTAGTTCCCAGTTGGATGACACACATATTTACAGCTCTTTGCTTGCTTTGCGATGTAGGTTAAACAGCGATTTGCTTCGCATATCGGGGCGTTGACGTTGCGGGGGACGAGCGCTCGCTCCCCCCGTAATGTTGCCGGTCTAAACTATGCTTAAGCCAGCGTCTGTATCTGTATGGGTGTGCGTGTGTGTGCCCATATATTTATTTACTTATATGCACGTACATGTACGTATGAATAAACGGCGCTTTAGTCATGGCTGCAAGCTTCGACGGCATAGTATTACTCACCGCAGCAAATCAAAAGTTACGCATACTCTGCCCCTCTCTCTCTCTCTCTCTCGCTTGTTCTCTCTCTATGTCTTTCTCCCAAACACACTCAGGCACACACACACTCAGGCACACACACGCCCAGTCCCAACAAAAAGAGCGCCAGAATGAAGACAAACAACAACAAGAAGCGAAGCACCCATTCCCAATCTTATTTCTTATCAGGACTAAAAAGAATTTGTTTTTGATTACGTTCCGCTGTGCCGCATGAGCTATCGATAATTGCAAGTCTTTCGATAACCGAATTCATAATAATGATATCCAGAAAACCAAAATTTCAAATTGATGTTATTTCTAATCCCAAATTGTGCTGTAACTTGAATATTTGCTATAAAACTATATCTGAATAATATTCTAATCCAAATATTGCCAAGAATTTGGTATAAACAGAAAGTTTTCTTTTAGCTATGATCAATTTAAGTGTAAATTATTTTTAAACTCAGATTTATTATGTTTAACAACTCAACACATAGGTATAAGTCTAGAATTTCCTTATACAGATTGCTTGATAATATAACTGAAAAACTCTAGTTAGATTAGTTTCTCTATTGAGTTATATTTATAATACTAAACTCTAGAGCTTCCTATGGATAAGTTTCGCTATAAGAGTCAGAAGATTAGAGCTTCCGTCAGAGATACTCATGTATAGAGCTTATGCTTGCTTTAGGTAATTTATATATATTATATACATTTGGAAATATACTTAAGAGAGATATTTGATCTATGATAGAAGTCCAAAACTTGCAAAAGACACCTATCTTCTAAGACTTTGATCTTTAATAGTTGACTAGAATGTGTTTTGGAGAATTGCTTTAGATCGCGTACTAGTGTTGGAATCTATAGTGGAAATTTATAATTTCCTCTAAAGAACTTGCTGAATAAAGCTTGAATCTCTCTTAGATCAAAGTCTAATCTAAATAGAACTTTTTAAGTATTGGAAGTCTAGAGCTTCCTTTAAATAATCTGCTTTATAAAGCTTAAACTTTCTCTAGATCATCATATCTATATAGATTAATCTAAATATAATTTCTTGAGCTTGCTTTAGAGAAATGCCTTCAGATCATTTACTGCACAATGTTTAAGTCTATAACAAAAGTCTCAAATTTCCTTTAGGCAACTTTCTCCATTATATACCCGATCTTGAGATATAGAATTCCCCAGAATTCTCAGTTAATTCCCACGCCAACTTGAAGCTGTTTTAGGGTGTGAATCGATCGGAGCTGGGGCAACGGTATTCCTTCGTCTGCAAAAATCGATGCATTCCCCAAGATATACAATTTTCTATAATTTGCATTTTCTTATTTACAGTTCGTGAAATGCGGATATGCCGGCAGCAATTTTCCCGCGCACATTTTCCCATCGATGGTTGGGCGGCCCATCATTAGAGCGGTGAACAAAATTGGCGACATTGAAGTAAAGGTATGAGAGGCGTGTTTACCAATAAGCACATGCATACATGTATACATACACACATATAAATTGTCTACTAGTTAATAATACACACACACACAAACAGAAATACACACAGATGCATACTTAATATATATAAAGATCATTATATGCACAGGTCGATTATCTATTCATAATAACTAAGTATTATATATAGAAATACATATCTATACGCACACATACATACATACATACATAAATATATAGAGTATATGTATGCGTGTGTGCATATGTATGATTAGCATTGGTCAAGAACTTAGCGCATAGCCTCACCATACTTATATATATATCATAGTGTATGTCCATTATTACTAGTATACTTTCACTCTCACTTTCACCATATCCATTACCATTGGCATTATCAGCATTCTTATGTTTCTTGAATACCAAAACACACACAACAACTGCTTAACTTGCGATATTTCTGCCATTTCGTATTGTTTCTTATCACCAATCCTATTATTTCATTTGCTCTCTCTCTCTCTCTCTCTCTCTGTCTGTCTCTCATTTGGCATTTGTTCATGCAACGTCGTTCTAAGAAACAACATAACATCACCATCATCATCTGCATCATCATTATCATCATGTTTATAACGGGTGTCTGTCTTGGTCTTGGTCTTGTTATACAATCGCGTGGTGCGGGTGCATTTTCAAATTGAATTATGCCAATTATACCGGTACAACTATATGATATGATGTAGATGATAGATGGCTGCCTTATTCTCTCTCTCTCTCTCTCGCTGGCAGTGCAGCGAGGCTGGGTGCCCCATAGAAGTAGTGTTCGCGGTTCGAGGACCAACCTTATAGAGAGCATGACTTTTTGCATTCAGGCTTCTTCTTTTCTATACATACATCTATCTCTTTCCTTATCCTTTTTCTTTGAGCGCTTTCCATCCTCCAGATATATACACACACATATATATACAAAGTAGACCTCTTTATTGGGCAAAGTGAACACAGTTACTCATACTAAATATAATATATACATATATAAGTTTAGCTTACTCAACATATTCAGATACGAACTCTAATGAGGAAATCTTTCTGTTTTTTTAATATTTCTTCTTATACATTTTTTTCTGTTCTTTTTTTTACATATTTTTTTGAAACAAATATTTTACAGGATTTACATGTCGATGTAAGTCAAGTTTTATAGCTTAAAAAAAAAACACAAACACAAAAAAAAAAACAGAAAAGAAAGGACAACAACAAATATTTAATTCCAAGTGCTGTATTGCTTAGTTAAATGAATTAATTAAATCAAATTAAATTTCTCCAACTTAAATTTGCAATTCCTATCGACACACACGAAATGCACAAGCAAAAAAAGAGAACTATATTTCTATAGTGTTTTGATATCGTCGTTGCACTTGCTAAATAAGTATTATTATATATATATATATATATATATATATATATATATATATATATATATATATATATATATATATATATATATATATATATATATATATATATATATATATATATATATATATATATATATATATATATATATATATATATATATATATATATATTTGCATTAAAAGTTCAAGAAATCTCATTCATTTTTCAGTATAAAAAAAGAAAAGCAAAGAAGAAAATCATGTGAAAACTAAGCTTTCTTTTTACCATTCAAATATATTTGTTGTTCTTTTCTTTCTATTTTTTTGTTGTTGTAATAAAATGCAGTTAATTTGATTTGTCATGTTCTGTATTTAATTAAGTTGTATACCTCCCACATGTGGACCCTTTACTAGATTTAGTGAAGTCTTATTGTACATAAATCAAATATTTTTGGCTCCCTCAGTTTCCATGCATGAAGAAAGTTTTTTATGTTTGCTGTTTACTAATGCACTGCACGTTTAATAATCGCAAGATAATGGAGATTTGTTTCTAATGTCGAAGCTTTCTGTGTTGATTCGTTACTCGTTACTTGTTATTCGTTACTCGTTACTCGTTAGCCGTTGCCCGTTTCCCCCATTTGTATTCGTTATGCTTTGTGCCTGTCTTATAACTAAGTGAGTTGAACTATAGTTAGTCGTAATCGCTGTTTGAGTCCAACCATGTACTAAACCAATGCAAAGATAATAACAATAATATTGACATGTTCTCGCTGAATTGATATTTAACAATATGTGATGCCCATTTTACAGGATCTTATGGTTGGCGATGAAGCCTCGAAGCTGCGCTCGCTACTGGAGGTCTCCTACCCCATGGAGAACGGCGTCGTTCGGAACTGGGACGATATGTGTCACGTGTGGGACTACACGTTCGGGCCCAAGAAAATGGACATTGATCCGACGAACACAAAGATCCTGCTGACTGAACCGCCCATGAATCCCACAAAGAATCGCGAGAAGATGATCGAGGTAAGTTCATTTTGGATCAATATCTTCATGATTGTTTTCATACTCCTCTTTCTGTCACAGGTGATGTTTGAGAAATACGGTTTCGATTCCACGTATATTGCCATTCAGGCGGTATTAACTCTGTACGCCCAGGGCCTTATCTCCGGCGTGGTGATCGACTCCGGTGATGGCGTCACGCATATTTGTCCAGTCTACGAGGAGTTCTCACTGCCACATTTAACGAGGCGTCTGGACATCGCGGGTCGTGATATAACGCGCTATTTGATTAAGGTATAAACTGCAGTTTCACTATATTACAGAGTAAATCCTCCAATTCTTCGATTCTTTATCCTGCAGTTACTTTTACTACGTGGCTATGCTTTTAATCATTCCGCTGACTTTGAAACGGTGCGCATTATGAAAGAGAAACTCTGCTACATCGGCTACGACATCGAAATGGAGCAACGTTTAGCGCTGGAGACCACGGTGCTGGTGGAATCCTATACGGTACGATCTGCTCATAGTGCACAGAGCACGGATGTGTCTTATATTTGCTTGAATTTCACTTTAGTTACCCGATGGCCGTATTATTAAAGTGGGTGGTGAGCGATTCGAGGCGCCTGAGGCGCTATTCCAGCCGCATTTAATAAATGTTGAGGGCCCCGGCATTGCGGAATTGGCATTCAACACGATACAGGCGGCGGACATTGATATTCGACCCGAGCTCTATAAGCACATAGTGCTGTCTGGCGGCTCGACCATGTATCCGGGTCTGCCCAGTCGTCTGGAGCGTGAGATAAAGCAATTGTATTTGGAGCGAGTACTGAAGAACGACACGGAAAAGTTGGCGGTAGGTCGATCGATCCCTGATTGAAATTCACAATTCTAACCATTGACTTTTCTCGCTAATCCGTTTAGAAATTCAAAATACGCATTGAGGATCCGCCGCGTCGCAAAGATATGGTTTTCATTGGCGGCGCTGTGTTGGCTGAGGTGACGAAAGATCGCGATGGCTTCTGGATGTCCAAGCAGGAGTATCAAGAACAGGGACTAAAAGTATTGCAGAAGCTGCAGAAGATCAGCAAATAAAATCGGTACAACAGTAACCACAACACCATCCACAACAACAGCCACAATATCAACAACAACAACAACAGCAACAACAATGGCAAGACCTAAGGATGATCAATGAAGAACAGCATTTGCATTTGCTTAACTTTAGTTAAATCAAAAAGAAATAAGATATAATTATTGTGCACATTGCTGGTGCACAAGGTAGCAAAAGGGGCGTGCACCTTCTGTTCATTCGGTTCTTACTGTTCGTAAATATGCCCCTCCTTGTTTCATACATACTACATTCGTATATGCACAAAAGTAAGAGCGTACTTTTCACACACACCAAACAACACCTTCTTTATTTGCTATGTTATAAACGTATTGCCAAATCTTGTATAATTTGTCTGTTTGGCTCTAAATAATTTAAGCAAATGTCATAGTTTTGTAATAGTTTACTTTATTATCATTAAGCCCTTGTTTCTTTTGTTTTCGATTCTATATAATTAACTTTTTTTTTCTTACTAAATATATATGTGCATAGATTGTATTGATATTTTTGTAAACACAAGTATCTTTTCATTTGTGCTTTAGCCTCTAAACTCTAAACCGAAGTATTTTCATGTTTCCTTGTCAACTTAAAACTAAAACTAAAACAAAATGAGAAAGAAACTAAGAATGAATGAAAGCAAGTAAGAGTATTAACCAAGTCTGGGCATGTTGCTTATAGTTATAGCAGCGATTATAAATCGTCTGGGCATTTGTCTGCGAGTGTGCATGTATGTGCTTTAGTGTGTGTGTGTGTGTGCTTGAGTGTGTGTGTGTGTGTGCGAAAGAGACAATGAGTGAGCTGCATAGTTAAAAGTGAAATAAATACATACATACTTATATAGAAAATGATTTGTGCTAACTAAGTTAGTTGTCTGCAGCTGCGTTTGCTAGTTCATATTGCAATTCATGACTGCCCATAATTTTAAGCCTTCTCCATTAAAACATAAATCAATACAACAACAACAACAACAACAACAATTAAAACTCTTGTTGTGTTGTGCATATTGAAGAATTCAATAAACATCAATTGTATGTATCTATGAGAAATGTTCATTCATTTATTAGTGGGGCTTTTTTGTATGATGCTTAAAGAGCTGGTAAAATACCATTTTGAAACACCAATGCGTCTATAGATACCCCTTTGGCATCTAACTCTTAAGTTCTTGATGGAATTTTAGTAACTTTTAATATGGTTTAGATAGCAAAGGGTAGGCTAATTGTGTCTTGACTTTCGACAAGTTGGGAAATCAAATAATCTTTTTATTTTCGAATTTTGAGTTGAATGAATTGTGGTTTGAATAGATTTCCAAATACATTTTTGAACCGATGGAAGTTTATGGAATATGCTGTAATATGTCAGGTAAAAAGTAGCATAACAGTAATGAAAAGCTTGACTTTATTGTTTGCTCCTGGTTCCTTTATCACCTTGTCAGCCTAGTGCATAGTCCTATGTTGTTTTTCTCTAACATCTCAAAGGCGCCGGGCATGCTTCAAGTCTGATTCCCTAGCGAGAGCTTGTACATTTCCATAAATCTCACTCTTCAAGCCACTCTGATGAAGATTGATGCCCTGCTTTGAAAACTATTTTTTCATAGCTGAATCTTGTGCTTTTTGGCATATTCAAAAGAAAAGCTTGTTTTGAAAAGATTCTATATTCTTGAGCTCATGTTAATGTTGGATTCTAATGTTAAATTAGTTTTTCAAATCGGTCTAATAGTCTTCGAAACAGTGAAATCCTTTCCCTTTATATAGTCTATACATGTAGTAGCTATAGTCTTTAGATTATAGATACTTACTTTTCACATTTCCACCGCCTGAGACATAGGCAAAAGAAAAAGAATTTTGAGTTTTGTTGAATTTAGAGTACACACTCATACATAGACACTGCAGCGGTTTATTTAGACTTTTCAAAACGCATTTGATACATTTATTGTTACAACAATTCTATAAACACTTTTAGTACAATATATAGTATGTTGGTATAACAGATTTGCTATGGGGCGACATCGATAGATGGATCAACACTTAAACAAATACATAAACAGATTCAACGCTCGCCTCGTCCTGCAGCCAGCCCCAAATATTTCGGTTCGTTGTGAATCTTAAGTAGAAAATATCAGTTTTTATTATATATACACTCAGATGTTTCGAAACCGAAGACCAGAAGAAAACGAGGAACTCAATCTCGTTTGACTTTAACTATGTATGCGTATAGGTTAATACATGCATTAGTATGTGTTTGTGTGTGTGTGTGAAGCATGTGTTTGGATGCGTGTATATTAAGTTTAGTCAGTATTTAGTAGTTAATAAATTAGTAGAAAATACTTTTGTTTCACTTGATACACAATACATATAAAAATACAAGAGGGTCCATAGGTTACAGCGTTTCAACGGCTTCTTGATTTGTTTCTTTAATAATTTGCTTTATTTTTGTTTTATTTTTATTTTCTATTCTTGTTTTGTTTTCTTCTTTTGTAAATATCTTAGTTATAGAGAAAATTACTCAAAATCGAAGGAGTTTTTGCTTCAGTTTCTTTTCGCTTTGGTTTGGTTTCGTTTTCGTTTGGTTTTCATTTGCATTGCACAAACTTAAAACCAATAACAGTTCATGTATGTGTGTGTGTGCGTGGGTGTGTGTGTGTGTGGGTAACGGTTAGCGCTTGGCTTTAGTGTGCATGCGTTTGGCTGTTTTGAGCAAGCAGTTAACAAGCAGTTGACAAGCAGTTTAGTTTTTTGAAAATTTTCATAGCATACTTTTGTGCTGCTGCAATTTCAAATGGAACATTTGGAACATGCACATGTTGTTCTTGTTTTTGTACTTGTACTCGTAAGTTGTACATAACTGTATTCGCTTGCTGTTGAACTACACACCGAAACGAAACAACAACATCAACATTTATAGCCGCAGAGCAGCAAGAGCTGCAGCAACAACGACAACATCAACAACATGCAATATATATTCAAACATCAATTTGTTGTTACCAGCTCTAGACAGTTAAAACAAAAAAAAAAATCAATAAAAATAAATATTATATATATATATATATATAGAATTTGTCAACTGTTTATAACATTTATTAGCTAGTCTGCTTTATCGGTTAGTTCTATGCAATTTCTTAGTTTAAATATTACGGCAATAAAATAGTTACATATATATATATAAAAAAATAGTGTATATATAATATTAATAATAAAACTATGCACACACACACACACGCACACACACACGCGCGCACACACACACATGCATATTGGCTATACCTTAAGTCTAAGGAAACATATTGAATACATCTAAAGCCACAAATTTTGGTTGAGTTTAATGTTGTGTGTGTATTTTGGGTGTGTGTGCGTGTGCGTGTTGTTGGTGTGTGTGTTGTAATTTGCTTACTTATTGGCATTACATTTATACAGTTATAAATTAAGCTAGCATTAAAATACATACTTAGGTTACCAAAAAAAAAAGAAGAAAAAAAATACAAACAAACAATTTGCTACACCACTTATAGCATGTCTCTATCTCTGTTAGTTAACATTCAGTTAACATGCAGTTAACATAGTTGTCGTCTGATAGTCAACATGGGCATATAAGTGGCTAATACAAGTGAAACACGTACACATTGCCACGCCCTATGTGTGTGGTTGGTTTTAGCTTCAGATCTATGTTACACACGTATATATGTATATTCGTATGTATGTTCAACATAACCTCAACAATGCCTGACACATGCGTCTTCTTCGCCTGCTTCCCCTTCGTCTTCACATAACAATATCGCGTAACATCCATGCTAATTTGCCCCAACAGTTTTATCGTACATATTCAACATTAGTTACATATCACAAATTGTGCGGTTTGATCCGCTTCCCCCACGCCCCCAACGCCCCTTCGCCCCACCGTCCAGCCAGCCGTGGCAACTGCAACACATAATAAATGCAATTTTGAAACCATTTCAAGCCAGGAATCGAGTTGGGTCGAGTTGATCAAAAAAGTTGAGTGCATTTACAGTTGAGTTGAGTTCGAGTTCGAGTTCGAATTCGAATTCGAATTCAAGTTTGAGTTTCGGTTTGAATTCAGATGAGTCGCTTGGCTCAAGTCTCGGTGGTGCTCGCAGGATTAAAGTGGCTGCCACAGCCGTTGGCATGCGCTGCCTGCAGTGACTCCTGTGACTTGAACAGCGTTGTTGTTTCGCTCGAATGCATGTCGCCATCATCATCATCATCATCATCATCATCATCGTCCTGATCGTCATCATTCTTCCGCTCTGACTGCTTCTCCTGCTCCTCCTTTCCTCCATTCGCATCCTTCTGCTCGTGCAGCTCGTCGTCATTGATGATAATCTGAATCTCGTTAGACTGCAGCTGTGGCGGTCGCTCCTTGGCTTCGTCTGCCAGCTCCTCGGGCGCGTTTAGCTGGCCGTCTGGGGGCTGCTCCTCGAGGTGCGGTTTGCGCTTGGTGTAGAGAAAGACTTCCATGTGATCCTTGCCCTTGACGTAGACGCTGCCGCGCGGCTCGAACTCGTAGCCGGCGGTCAGGAAGGGCAGGCAGTCCTTGCCCACCTGTATGCGATTGGGCAGCCCGGTGGAGTCCATGCGCGAGGCCACGTTGACCGCGTCGCCCCAAATGTCGTAGTAGAGCTTGCTGGTGCCGATGACGCCGGCTGTGACGTCGCCGATGTTCATGCCGATGCGCAGGATCAGATTGAACTCGAGCAGGTCCTTGTTGAACTCGTTGACCACGCCCTGCATCTCGATGGCGAACTCCATCAGCGTGTGGATGTGCTCGTCCCCGCTGCCCCGATGCGAGGGGTCCAACCCGCTCGCCGCCATGAACGTCGAGCCAATGGTCTTGATCTTCTCCACGGCTCGGAACTTCGGGTGCGAGAGGAGCTCGTCGAAGTCGCCGATCAGCTCGTTGAGGACGCGCAGGAACTCCTTGCCGCCCAGGTAGCTTTCGTCGTACATCTCGTTGAAGTTGACGATGGAGGCGAAGATGATGGCGATGTTGTGATGGTTCTCCGAGTACTTGGCCGTGTTCTTCAGGTGCTCCGCCACGTGCTTGGGTATGATGTTGTGGAGCAGCATGTCCGCCTGGTTCTTCATGTTCTGCACGCGCACCTTGTCCTGGTTGGCCACGGCATTGCCGTAGAAGGTCAGCCGGTAGCCGACCTCGAACTCGCGGTTGAGGAACCACACCAGTATCAAGATCAGCAGCAGGTCCAGGTAGATCTCGACGTGGTAGTCGTGGAACCACTTGATCTCCTCGAAGATGAACGAGGCGGCCGCACTGCTGTTCAGCTCCGACTCCAGCTCGGGGTCCGCCTCGCTCTCCGACCTGTTGTTGTAGACGGTCAGCTGGGAGACGGCGATGCCGATGAAGCAGAGCGCGGCCAGGAACGCCAGGACGTTGCGCATCCAGCAGTTGAGCTGGGTGAAGTTGCAGAAGTGCACTATGCAGACAAAGATCAGGAAGCCGTAGTGGTACTCGAACGCCTCCAGCTGGGTGAGATCAAGCAGCAGGAAGTTGGCGATGATCAGGACGACGGGCATGGCCATGAGCACGGCCAGACAGATGTGCCACGGATACCAGCTGGATATGGCCTCGAAGATGCGGTCCGCGCACGACTCGAACTGCTCCGGCTGCGGCGGGGGCGCGGCTGGCTCGCTGTTGGCCTCGCTGGCGGTGGACTTGGAGCGCATGCGGGTGCCGTGCCGGCGGCACATCTGGCGCGTGAACAGGAACAGGGCGAACACCTGGATGGCCGTGAAGCAGGAGAAGAGCGTCACCCACAGCCGGAAGCTGGGCGTCACCGTGTTCTGGGTCATCAGGAAGAGCGAGATGGAGATGCACAGGTAGACGGCGATGCCCACGAAGATGTCGATGTACGTGTTGTAGCGGGGCGTGGCCAGCGTGGGCGGCCCCTCCGTCTCGTTCTCGGTGCCGAAGCGGTGCGCCTTCGAGCGGAAGTCGCGCTCCAGCTGGCGCGACTTGAAGTACAGGCTGACGCGCCGCAGCGGCGCCTTCACCAGGTAGCTGCGCTGCGAGCGCGCGTTGTCCCGCACGCACCGGATCAGCTGGAGGTCGGACTGCTTGCGCAGCTGCTGCAGGCAGGCGGCCAGCGGGTCGATCAGCTGGGCGGACTGCTGCGCCGCCAGAGCCGCGGCCGCCGGCGGCGGTGGCGGCAGCGGGAACGGCAGTGCGCCGCCCTCGCCCAGATTCGAGATGCTCGACGTGGAGCTGGTGAAGTAGCCGGAGACGCGGTGCTGGCTGATGGCCGACTGGTTGAGCGCGTAGATCTGCTGCTGTATGGAGCTGCGCCGCGAGTTGCTCTTGATCCCCGAGTCCTTGCGCGACGTGGCCGACGGGCAGATGCTCAGTCCGTCCGGCCAAATGCTCGAGTTGCGCGAGTGCGAATAGGCGCTGGGTCCAGGCGCTGGCAGGCAGCAGCCGCTCGAGTTGGCATTAGCATTGGCACTAACATTAGCATTGGTATTAGCATTAGAATTGGCATTGGCATTGGCACTGGTGCTGGGCTCCGTGGGCAAGGCAGGTCGCCCGGCCGTGGTCAGCGTGGAGGCGCGTGGGCGCGGCAACGGTGACTGCTCCGTCGCCTGCCCGACGGACTGGCCCGACGATTGGCGGCCGCACTGGGAGCGATAGCTGCCGGTGCGGCCGAAGGGGGAGATGTCGCTGCGCGACTGGCTGATGTAGGAGCGCACGTCGATGATGTCGTCGTACATGGAGTACTGGCCCGGGGAGCAGCAGCTGCCCCCACTGGCCGCCATCGCGTTGCCGTCCGGCGAGCGCATCGCGCTGCTCGAGAGGGCCGTCGAGGTGGCCGCGTGGTGCAGCACTGGCCGGGCCATCGGTATGTCCAGCATCTGGTTGCTGTTCAGCCGCGTGCTACAGGCCGTCTCCACCAGCACCGGCAGCTGCTGGTAGCCGCAGCCGTTGCCCACCTGGCTCTGCCCGTTCGCCGCGCCTGCTGGCTCAATGAAGGCCACCGTCTCGTCGCCGGGCGCTGGCAGGGAGTTGGAGTGCGGCCGTATGGGCTCCTTGTCCATGCCATTGGCATTGGCATTGCCTTTGTCCTTGTCCTTGTCCTTGTCCTTGCGATTGGCTAGCTTCAGCAGCCTGGTCATTTTCCAGACCTTCAGCTTCAGCTTGGAGCGAGTATCCGGCTGGTTGGCGGTCGCCTGCGGCGGTGGTTGCTGCTCCTCCGAGGGCGGCTGCTCATCGGAGTCCAGGCTGCCCGGCAGCGACTTGGTGGTGATGATAATCTTGGGCCGCTCGCGCACCACAATCACCGGCGGAATGCCCGCGGCCGCCGGATGAATGATGCCCCGCTCCAGGTCCCTGTCGCGGCTGTGCGAGTGGCCCTGCGACTTCTTGCGCAGCTTCATGCTCAGCGAGGTGAGGCGCGGCCGCATGGAGAGCACGGGTGACGACTTCAGCGAGTTGGACAGCTGACCCACCGGCGAGGCGGGTGGCACATGCGGCTGCACCACCGATATATTCGTGGCGCTCTGCGACAGCGACGCAAACGCGCCCTGCGATCCGGGCATCAGCAGGGAGCTGCCGCCGGCAGCCGTGGCCGCCATGCTCGGACTCAGGCTATTCGCACGAGACACATCCCGACGACGGCCCACCACGAAGTAGGTGCGATGACCTGAGACCAGACAGAGAGAGATAGAGAGAGAGAGAGAGAGGGAGAGAGAGGACCATAAGCATTCTATAAAGATTGGAATTGAGTGGAGTTGCCATTTACCGAACACCTCCTCGCCCTCCTCCAGGTAGTAGGCGTCGCCCAGGAAGCTCGATGTCTCCTGCGAGATGTGCACCTGCTCCGGCTTGCCCGACGACTCCATTCTGGCAATGAAAACGAAATGAATTCCAAGGTAAAGACTTGCCCGAGGCCATACTCACTTGTTGGCCAGGCTGACGTCGTTGCTCCACACGTCGAACTTGACGCGGCGCGTGCCGACGATGCCGCAGAGGACGGTGCCCGTGTGGACGCCGACGCGCATCTTGACGCCCTCGTGGCGCTGGGCGTCGAAGCAGCGCATCGCGTCGATCATGCCGAGGCCCATCTCGACGCAGCAGATGGCGTGGTCGGCGCGCGGCTCCGGGCAGCCGGAGACGCAGTAGTAGCAGTCGCCCAGCGTGGAGATCTTCTCGCAGCCGCTGAGCGAGCAGAGGTCGTCGAAGCGCTCGAAGAGATCGTTCAGAATCTCGACCAGCTGCTCGGCCGTCTTGGTGGAGGACATGCGCGTGAAGCCCACGATGTCCGCGAACAGGATGCTCACGTTCTCCATGCTGTGCATGTGGAAGGGCCGGAAGAGCGACTTGACGTCGTGGGAGGCGCGCGGACGCATGTAGTGGGATTCGGGTGGCTGGTTGGGGTCGAGGCCGCCGCTGCCGCCCTCGTTGAGCAGCATGTCGGCCACCTTGGGCGGCATCACCGAGTGGATCATCTTCTCCTTGAGCTGCTTCTCCATCTCCAGCTGGCGACGCACCAGCAGATTCTGCCCGACCTTCATGAAGGTGCCGCGCATGCGCACCAGATTCATGATCAGCACGTGGACGCCCACTAGGTGCACGCTCAGGTGCGCCATGATCCGCAGCATGAGAATCTTGTGGTTGGGATCGGTGCTGGTGGCTGGATCCGTGGGCGTTGCACCCACCGTGGCGCCATGCACGGCGCTCACCACGATCACCATGTGGGAGACCAGCTCGAAGGCGATCGAGTAGCAGATGGCAATGCTGGCGCCCAGCCACAGGGGCATGGGCAGCGCCGTATAGATGAGCAGCACGATCTCCAGGCAAATGGCGAAGTGGCCCAGCGGACTGAAGGCCCGGCCCGTGTACGTGAGGAATGCGAGCGAGGCGCTGCACAGGATCAGCGCGGTCACCGCCGACGTCAGGATGCTGTGCTCCTTGTAGAGGTTCCAGTGCGTGAAGCACATGGCCATTATCGTGACCAGCGACATCATCGAGAACGACGTCGAGATGGGTCGCCAGAAGTCCTCTGACCCACCGTCGATCACGAAGTACAAACACCAAACGACGGAGCAGAGTAAAATGTACGACAATGTGAATCTGTGCGTGGAGATATAGATGGAGAATTAGAAGAGGCAAGAATATATTTTTAGTGGATTAACTTATATTTATTACTAAAAGAAAATCCTACCCCAGATCTCTTCAGGGAGCTAAGTGAATCCTTATGGATTTCATTGAGATCCAAATTCTTTATACCTAAAGAGATGAGCCAGAGTGTTGCTGTATTCTGCAGGCCTATCCGACTGAATAATACCCATCTGTAGACTTATTTCATAGCCAATGTGTCCCTTTGTCAGTCTCCATAATTTAAAGAGCTGTGGAGCCAGTCTTTGATTTTCCCTTAAGTCTGAAAGCCTTATAGGTATAAGTATATATACGATTATAATTATTTCAGATTGCACGTCCTTGCACTCCCTTTGTTTTCACAGAGACCATTTATTCGAGCGACAAAGCTAATATACTCTCCTTCCATAAACTCAAGCTTGATCTGGTAACAATCATTTGAAAATCATATATCTTCAGTAGAACTACATAATTTTTTTTGGTAGATTTTGTAAACTTTAACTCTCATTAAATTGATAATAGGGAAAAACTACAAAGATTGCTATTTGTGAGATGGAACGAAATGGAATGAAACATACTCACAACTGAGGTAAGCAATTTGTATAAGCTTCCTCATCATTCAAACTTGCTTCATTCCCGTTTGTTTCTACACTTTGTCTATTATCGCCTTTAGGCTTCGCTTAAGTCTTATTGATGAGTCCCAATGCGAGTTTAAACTAACAGTAGTTCTTTCGATTATGCTTATCCAAGTTTTATTTGAATTTCTCAAATTGCGACACCGTAGAGCAGGCAATAAAATTGTCACCTGACTGAGAGAGGGCGTAAATGTGCTAAAATGTCGCGAAAGTCGTCAATTTGATGGCCACAAACTGCAGTGGCGGAAAACGCCGACAGCTTCAAAGTAATTAAAGGAAGGACTCAACTGCGGAATACCCTATATCAATGGAGTAGAGCAGGACTGCTGGGCGAACAGTTGACGCCTTTAGCTATTATAGCCAGCGAGCTATGCTCAGTTAACGATATTTATCGATTGCCGAGTTATCGATCATTGTTATCAGACTTATCTGTTTTCTTAAGTTTTTATATTTCTTCAGCTCTCCTGTTGATGCAGACCAAGACTAAGTCCACATACCCCATTGGCATTTCAGGGTATTCCCCGCTCATCAACGGCCATTGATTGGCTGGATAAAGTGCTAAGTGTTAACTGGCTAACAGTTACTTTTAACTGCACATCTGAAACGTTGCCAATTATGTTTTAGCTAGCACTTTCAGAAATTCGCAATCAGATAAAACAGATTCCAGGGGCAGTAAAAACTGGACTTTGCTGGTCCTCAGAATAGGTTACTAGGGAGATATACAAATTGAAGGAGCAAACGAATCTTTTCGAATAGCTATATTTATGTTCGTGTTTGTCCGTATTGAAATGATTAATTTGGATGGTCTCGTCGGGTTGACAATTTGTAATAGACACGATGAGCTGTTGTGGGGCGCACATGTTCAACGAATGATTTGGATTGATAATACGAGCCGCGATCTACTCAGGTATGAACCGTTGGTCCATGGGAACGTTCGCTTAGATTGTATTATTCAGGTCGTGGAAGAGTAGGTTATCTTCCAGGTTATGGCACTCGATGCGACGCAGCTGCTGTTCCGCGCTTAGCCAGGCCGTGGAGCTGCTCTGGCTGCTGCCGCCGAAGAGGAGCGCCAGCAGCGCACTGAGCACGACCAGGACGATGCGTCGCCGGCCTGGCTTGCTGAGGCAGTGCCACACGCAGCGCCGCAGGACGGCCACGAAGTGCATGTGGTTGAGCAGGCGGAAGAGCAGGAAGAGCCAAAGATTCTCGACGAGCAGGCGATCCACTTTTCCGGCGTCCTCGCTGCAGATGCGCAGTATCATAATGCTCGTGAAAGTGGATAGAAGGATCAGCGACATGGTCGAGCGACAAACAGGGATTTTTTTCTTTTTTCAAATTTTTCAAATTTTGTTTCCTAATCGGGCGAACGGCTCTGGCGACAGCTTTGAGCACGGCAGCTGTCAGAGCTGCCGAACTAGGCGCCTGCTTCAATCGATTCCCAGCTGCGCCAAGCTGTGCACATGGCATTGACCTGCACTGCCAGCGGAGCTCACCCAGCCCGCCAGCCAGCTCCAGGCCAAGGCGCACGCCAAGCAACCATTTATGGCTGCCATTTTGATATCCTGCGCAGTTCTCAGCTAATTTGCCCATCGCGCTCCCCTCCCTTTTCGGCGTCGCGTTGATTGCGTTCACGTGCGCCGCGAGTTCAACTTATGCAGATTGAACTAAAATATTTGGGGTATTCCCGTTTCGTGTAAGCTCAAAATTTGCAATAATTATCTAAGCTTAATTGAGGAGTTGATGAGGCCAGCTAATTGGTGAAAAACATAGCTAGAATGGTTAACGTTTTTATCTTGGTAAAACACGAATTCAATTCTTTAAGATTTATCGATAACTGTGTTATCGGTTAGGTTAGGTTGGTAATCATCTAAGTAATAATAACCTTAGTTGAAATGGTTTTCATTTTTATATTAGCATTATACAGAAATCCCTTTAAGATTTATCGATAACTGTGTTATCGATCACAGGTAGATCTATCTATTTAGTACATCTACTGGAATTGTATTATTTTATAATATAAGCTCATTGGCAAATCAACAATGCTCATCATAGAAATTGTGAGTTTCATTATGCAAACTGTAGCGAGTTTGACCGACTAACAGATACCCTGTACATATCAGTTTTAAATAAATGAAATATCTATATAAATATATTTGTATAATTATGCCAAAAGGAAGCTTGAGGTTTCGGACACTTCTTACAGGGCATCTCCTAGTCGAGTTCAGCCTCATATTAAAAATAACCTTAAAGGTTTGAATGGCTTTCTGCATATTTTTAGCTACAAAGAAGCAAGTTCGAACTCAATTAGAACACGTTTATGAAAACGGGCATGACTGACTGCCTTAATACTTGTTCATGGTAGAAAAATCTGTAAATTTGTGGAAATCTAAGTGTTTCTTGTCTATTTATACGCCAGGAAAACTAGTTGATTTTAAATATATTTAGGTATAACTTAGGGATCTATAGGAATATATATTTTCATAGACTCCCAATATTAATGTATTATGATGATATATAATTCAAATTTGATGTTACGTTAAGCTTCAACCAATATACTCTTCACACTTAGTTAGGCGAGCATGAGAACTAAAACTATGCTTGATTGCCCCGTCCGCACTCACCTGTATCGCATGCGTATGTGCGGAAAGACGCTGGCCTGGAACTGCTCCTCGAGGACGGGCGAATCGAACTTGGGGTCCAGCCACGATTTGGCGGCGGCCCGCTCGAAGGCCACCGGCAGCATGACGCTGCAGCAGGAGTGCCGGCGTCCCGTTTGACTTAGATAGGTTTGTATGTGGGGCGCCAGGGCGATTTGTATGTCATCGGTGGAGTTGGCCCGGCTATCGTTGACTAGAACGCCTGGCGGCATTGCTGTAAAGCTGACCGACTGTCGACGCGACTGCCAAAAGAAAAGGGAAACAAAAGTCAGCGAAGAAACGAATGCGGATTAATTAGCGGATTGCTCTTGGCCTGGCCAAAATGCCATCTATATGTATGCGTGTGTGTGTGTGTGTGTGTGTGTGTGTGTGTGTGTGTGTGTGTGTGTGTGTGTGAATGGCGCCACAAAGTATGCAGTGTTATGCGAGATGGCAAAACAAGGACGCGTTCGAGGACGTGCCTTTGACATTTGCCATTTGCCATTCATTTGCCGTCTCAACTGGGTCAGTGTGCAGCCAGAGTGCTTAACCAATTGTCGCTTTGTCCGTCCGTCTGTCCGTCCGTCCGTCCGTTCGTCTGTCGGAGGCAACAGAGCAACAAGTGCTCTGTGGCATTGCGCATACGCCGTGTGAACGCAGCAAAGTGCAAAGCACACTTCAAAGACTTGTTGCCAATTCGCGAATAGATAAAAAAAGCGCAAGAACAAAAACAAAGCGAAAATCGCTCAGCGAGTCACGCGACAAGGGCGGATTTTAATTTTGATTTTGATTCTGATTATGATACTGATTTGAAATTCTCTTTTTTTTATGCCGCTAATCTTATCGCACCAGCAGCAGCAGCCAAGAGAGTTGGCAAAATATGCGAATGCAACAACTTTGCTCGAGACTAACTTAATCAAATTACGTATACGACACGTTGAAGCAGTCAGAGAGAGAGAGAGAGAGAGAGAGAGAGAGAGAGAGAAAGAGAGAGAGAGAGAGAGAGGGAGAGACAGATAGAGATAGAGTCTTGGCGCACACGTTGAAAAATTCGTCGGGGAGTTGCTAACTGAATCATAAAAAAAGTTGATTCAAGTTTTCGAGGCGCGCTTCATTGGGGGCTGCTAATAAGCTCAGCTAAAAATAGCAACTTTAGCAAATAATAATATTTACATTAAAACTTTGACCGCGAATAATTACGCACAAACAGACACACACACAGAGAGAGAGAGAGAGAGAGATATTTAAGATATATATATTTTGTACATTTAATATCACTTTTCTTCTTCTTCTTCTTCTTCGCTCTTTTATTTTACTGCTAAAGTTTTGTGGGCGCTGCGCCTAGACTGCTCCGCTTCGGTTTTGTTCGATTTCTAATTTTCGAATGTGCCAAAATCGTGCTTAAAAATTAAAGCGCGCCTGACGCATGCCACGGTCCATGCGGGTGGCGTCTCGGGCTGCTGTGCACCACCAGAGCCACCAGCACCACCATCAACAACCACAAACTTTTGTTCTTTTACTGCTAGTACATACCCAGAAAATGCCATAGATATGAGGCCAGCATTTTTTTGATGTTTTCTGTTATTTTCAAATGAATTTGCAAAAACCACAAACGCGACAACAACAACAACAACAACAATGGCAACAGTAGCAGAATTTTTGCATTGTAAATTTAAAGTTTGTATAGAAAATTGTACGGCAATACACTGCGCCAAATTTGTATATAATTCAATATTTCTGTGTGTTGTATTTGACTTGGCTTCGATTTGATTTATTGTTAATTTAAACACACACACACACACGCACACACAGACAGCAGCAGCAGCAGCAGCAGCAAAAAAAGGTTCAACGGGCGCTCGACGCTCGCAACTCTCGACGTTGCCGTTGACGCGACGGGAACTGATTTGAATTTTGTGCTGTGCCGAACTGACAAAGCGTCGCAGACGACGGCGACGACGACGACGACGACGGCGGCGACGCTGACGGCGACAATGGAACGTCGATGTCGATGCTGATGGGCGTTGTTGTTGTTGGTTGCACAAAACAGCTGACAGCAACAACAAAATGCAAGCTCAGGCAGAGCTTATCGGCGGGGCTGATAAGGCCGGGCAGGTGAGACAGATAGATAGATAGAATAGATAGGCGCAAAGATTCCAAGACAACAGAGCCAGTGAGAGAGGGAAAGCGAGAGAGCGAGAGAGGGAGAGTGCAAGAGAGAGACAGAGTAATCAGCTTGGCTTGAGCAGGATCACTACTGCAGCTTAGATTTGCTCAAGTCTAGCTCTCTCCCTCTCTCTCTCTCTCTCTCTGCTCAATTCGCGCTGTATAAATAGAATTTGGCGCTCGTTTCATTTTTTTTTTTGTTTTTCAACTGATATTTTGATAAGATAAGAGGCGGCACGGCGCTCACTTCTTAGCCGCTAAGAAATTTCTTACGCTATTTTTGTTTTTGTTTTTCGGGCGCACTTGAAATGCCTTGAACTTGCCCGGCCCCACACCCACACCCACACACGCACAGCCTGACCTGGCCTGGTGCACTCGAATATGAATGCCTCTGCAGCTCTGAATCCATTTGAATAGATTTGAATAGTGAAATCTAACTCAACGAACCCCAAAAGTCCAACACCAGCTGAAGTGCCGCACATACATAAATAAATACAAATATATATACATACAAATACATATACATATACATATATCTCTATATATGTATATATTCCCGATACATTTACGATATAAGGTTTTTCTTTTGATTTGATTATTTGCTTTTGGCTCGCTTTCAAAGCATTATTTGCATTTGGTTTTATTGACTTTTTACCTTTCGTTTGACAAACTCAACTCTTGTTTATTCTTTTCTCAGATCCCCAAAGCAAAGCCGAACAAAAGCAAAATCAGAACAAAATTGGCACAATTAATCAGTAATTAATATAATATAATACATAATTAATATTTTTGTGCCAAGGGCAAACGCGAGCGCAGACAAAGGCAAAGGCAGAGCCAAAGGAATGCTCTGCGGGCAAACAATGCGTGTAAATTGTAAAATTAATCAAAAATCATAATTTCTATAATAAGCCAAACACAATTGATTTTAATCAGTGGACAAATATGTACACACACATATAAATATACTTATATATATATATATATATGTATATATTTACACGTTCTTCGTAACACAATCAAAGCATTTTTTATGTTTGCAAATTCCATTTTGTTTCCAATAAAATAAAATCGTGCTCGTTGCCATAAACGCTTAAAAAAGTTGATCAATCCGCAGGCAAATACTTTTAGCATTTATTTCATATGGCATGCATATGGTCAGCATGTGCAGACCAGGAGTGCACGACTAGCACATACCTCTCTCTCTCTCTCCCTCTCTCTCTCTCTTACACAGAGCAGCTGCTCTTGTTCCTAAGTGAACTTCTGGCATAACTTGGATTCTCGTTGCATGCTTCTAATGACTCATTCGTAGCAAAGCCCAAGAATTTGCAATTTTAAATGACTTTCTTTTAATGGGTTTAATGGAAATGGGGCAACAAAATGGGTCCGAGTTATGCATTCATTATGCTAGGAAAAATAATATAAATAAAATAGTAAATGCATAAGGAAACAACATATTTAACCGGGAATGGGTTAATGTAGATAACATTTCTGGGAGAAGAATATATGCATACATTCTTCTTTCAGATCGGTGGCAAGAGTTAAGCTCAGTCTGCCTCTAGACTAAATACGCTACATATCTGAAATTTTAATATTTATTCATTTTTCATTTATTACAATAGTTTTAAAAAGTTTTCCCAGTTTTCCTACATATTCCTTTGCCAACTTCTCTCTGCTGTCACATACATCTCCATCTAATCAAGCTACCCGCTACTTTCCCCACTGATATTCCCATTTGAGCTGCTGGAAAAAAGGTTTATTGAAATTGCAGCTGATTTAACGATGCATATTTATGCACTCGCATGTCGGAGGAAATATGCATTTAATTAAGATTTAATGTCCAAAGTTTTGATGACAGCTGGAGCTTCTGGGTGCTGGGTGCTGGGTGCAGGGAGTGCGACATATGTTGCGATACCTTAACACGGCCCACGCTCACCTCTGAGCACTTGAACCGGGTCTGGGTCTGGAGTCGGCGCTCATTAGGCTGCAAGCCTAATGATGATTATCTCAGCTGGGCAATTATCTAGCTGCTAATTGTAATTAATGAATTGAGCGCAGGTGAGTAATAAATAATGGGCAGTCATGTTCTTAGTCAATCGAACCTTGAACACCAGTAACCTCTGCGTACTTGGGACATGATTCGACACCTCTAACATAATTTTACTGTTACTGTATGTAGCTCAACAGTTTCATTGGGTATATAGGGTGCAATGCCAGCTGAATGTGGTTGAATCATCTTCATAGGCAGTAGCCATAGGCCTGTGGGGAGTTCTTGCTTCACAGATACCCTGACCGCAGGCTACTTTTAGCTCGGCTTTATATACATTGCGTCTGCTTTAAGGAAGTCGGAAGTACCCGACTAGCAGATACTGTGACCACTGGCATTCAGCTTATGATTCCCTATACTACATATTAGAGGAGTAAGTGTGCTATAGTCGGGCGTGCCTGACCAGCTATTGTTAGCTCATAAATCTGACTCAAAGGAATATCTGCCCCAGCCTGATTAAGCTCGCCTCTGCTCAATCAATAGAATAATAAAACGATTTCCTTTGGAAAAAGGCACTGCAGTTTGGCTTCAGGACACGAGCTCGTGTCTCCCACACTCGCACCGCTGAACCACTCCCCGCCCTGAAGTGAGAAATGCAAAACGAAAATAGCAGCTGACACAAGTACAATAAAGTTCTATTAATAGAATTCCCACATAGAATTCACGCATTTCAATAGGTGTCTCCGTACGCGCGCGTGCGTGTGTGTGTGTGTGTGTGTGTGTGTGGGCGGCGAAAATACCTTTGCTGGGTGCTAATTGCTGCCACCTAAATAATTCTGGCCATATGAGCAAACGTTCGCTTTAATAACTTTTATATTACCCGACGCTCCTCAGTCGAATTTAAAGCACAAAATCATGAGATTCCGTTTGTAAAATGTTAAACTTCCTGTATGAATTACCTCCATTCGCTAAGCAATTTGAATTCAATTGTGTTTCCATTAAATGAAGTTGAAAACGTATCAGGACTTGATCGACTCGCCTTGAGTCAGGTCAAGGCACAGCCACGCCCACTTCAAGCTAAATTCACATTAAATGCTTAATTATTATGAATACTATTTTCCAACTAGCTGTTGGCTATTTATAGTCAATCTAAAAGCATTTAGCCATTTCACTAGCTTGAAGAACACACACACACACATAAATACATATGTATATATATAGTAAGCTGAGCAGAGCTGTGAGATATTGTTACATTTTAAACATGTATTCATTTAATTAAAGTGCCCGTGGCTTAATTGGCCATCTGCGGGGCTATTGCCCAGACAGGTAGTCGCCATCTGCTGGGCAAATCGTAAGAAGTCTTATATACTATATTAATTAGCAGCCACGAAAATAAAGCCCAAAAACAAAATCAACGAACTTATCAGAAACTGTTTAAATTTAAATTCACAGCGAGAGAGAGAGAGAGAGAGAGAGAGAGAGAGAGAGAGAGAATGAGCGAAGGGGGGAATACGTAATAAAATGTATTAATAAATCTGATTGATTACGAAGACTTGAAAGCTTCGACAAGAAACCTGAGACGCACCATGAAGGCAGCGAATGCCTGGAAATTCAATGAATCACAAGTTCTAACGAGCCACGGCCAGGCGAACAGTCAGCGAGATCTATAAACATCTGTAAACAAGAAATTGCATCCTAAGCAAGCAGTATAAGCTCGGGTCGGGAGTGCTCGACTGGCAGATACACTAAGAGATGCTAAGATATCGATAATAGAAAATCGAGAGAAGTTATCGATAAACAAGGATAATAGAGAAATTATAGAAGTTATCAACAAACAAGTTATCGATAACTCGATAATAAACTTGTGCTACCTGTGCCATACAGAAATGTATATATAATCAAAATTGTAAGTCCTTACGAACAGACTCTCAGCCAGGCAGGCAGACAGAGATGGAAAGAGCAGTAACCTACTTACTGGTATCTGTCACACCTTCTACGGCCTCAATTACCTTTTTTTCGAGGGGTTCAGAGTATAATCAAAAGGATGAATTGACTCAGTATGATAAACAAACTTTGATTGATTTGAGAAAACAGCGCAAATCATTAACGAGTTGTGATTAAAGAAATCAAAAGGTTCAATGAAATAGGGCAAGGAACGAGTTGCCTTGAAAAGGGTTTATAATTACCTTTTATACGCTGAATTCATTCAGGATGTGAGCCCAGGGTATATACATATAAAGAGTTAAGTGTAGAGACTATATGATTAAGAAAGGAACTTATTGCTCATAGTAGAGCCCATGTAGGACTATGCTTGGTGTAGCAGCTCTGCATGAGGCCTAGGGTATTTCATAGTCGGTCAGTGCCGACTTGAGCACAATTGTTTGTTTTGTTTATCTGAATCTTGCTGATAGATATGTCCCCACTTATGTTTCTTGCTTAAGCACTTCTGAAGGCTTGAAATTAAAGAAGAGTCAACAGAATTTTCATCTAAATAATAAAAACATTTAATTGAGTCTTCGATAGGGAAGGGAACGGGCTGTGTCAATTACGCAGCTCGATAAATATTTGTTTGGCCGCGAGAATGCCAACGCAGAAGATATTGCTCTGCAGACTCTAGTCCGCGCGACGGAACTAGCTACTGGAAGATACCCTGACTGACGTGCAGACACGTTCCAGCTTACGCACACGCATGGATATGTCGTCTATTGTATGTATGTATATGTATGCATTGAAGCACAGTAGTAGGTGAGTGTGTGAGCTTGAGGACAGAGAGGACATATGCAGAGATGAAGGGCGACATCTCTCCACGCACAGACAACACACATTGTCATCGTTAAAAAACATTTTTCTATTTGATAAAGAAAACATTTTTCCGCTGGGACTTGAGCTCAACCCGCCCCGGCCAAAAAAGAAATAAGCCCCGCCGACATTACAACATATGTCCCGGAGTGAAATATGCAATACTTATTTGCGTAGCAGCTGCCACAGATACATACATATAATAAAATGCTTTGAATCGAAGGCCTCTCTCTCTCTCTCTCTCTGTGTGAATAGAGCAAAGCCTAATTGCCTCGCGGCTTTGCCAATATGAGCAAACGTTTTCTTAGCAAGCTTCAAAGCGACTTAGCGCAGGCAGACGAAGGGCCTAAGAGTATAAAGCCAAGAGCTAATTGGTCTCAATTGTTAAGCTCAATAATTCGCTGTTTAGTCAGATCCCAGCACCTTCGAAGTTCAGGCTCATTCAAATTGTGTTTTATTTGATGCCCAATTTATCTCTGCTTGATTTTCCATTCAGACCTGAGACTGAATGCAACTGGTCGCCGAGATGAACTGAAAGTGGCACCCAACAAGTGTGAGCGGGCGAAAGCAACGAGTGGCCTTTCAGCCAGATTGACTTGGCCAAACACAAAGAGAGCGCCATGAAACCTCGAACGTCTCGGAAGGAAATGTGATTAGTTGACCGGACGTCCGGCTGGCCATATGCCCATGCCCAATCGAAGGGGCTGGCGGTTGGCGGTTGGGACCTTGCGGTCACTCAGTGCAGCGCCGACCCCCAAATAATAAAGGACAATAAAGTGTGGTTGTTGCTGGTGTCCTCGCTGGGGGCCACACAAAGCCAGTCGGCGCCAGAGGTCAAAGGCAACGGCCGTGGCTGCTGCAGCTGTTGGCGATTGTGCTAGAGTGCATCAGAACGACGTCTAAGTGTAAATAAGCACTTCCATTTGCATATGCTTGGCAGCACACACACGCACGCACGCACGCACGCACGCACGCACGCACGCAGGCTTTCAGAGGCATGTCCATTCCCTGTTTGGCCAGGAAGCTGCTCGCCACCAAAGCCTCGGGCCGACTCCCACAGCTGGACAAGTGACAATACATTTTTGAAACGCATGCAACCAAGTTAAGTACGCACACACATGCACACGCATAGAAACAGGCACACGATGTGAAAACAACATTTAAGTATGCTGCTAGCATTGGGCTAGCCTCGACTGCCAAATACTTATTCCCTATGCATATGCCCGCACCACAGCTGGTCAATTGAAGAGCTCTAGACTGACTCCAAGCCTCGTATACTCCCTCTAAGCCAAGTCAATCTCAACCATTGTTGGCCAAGCCAATATACCCGCTTGTGTGGGCTGAGCGAATCGCTGGTTCAGTTCCATAATGAAATTGACTCAGCTTAAAGGCCATCAATTGAAGCAAACCCAATGACCTACTGAAATAAACATGAGCTTCGATGGGGGCGTGGCACACTGAAAATGCACCCAAAAAACAAAAAAGCAAAAAAAAAACGAGGACACCAAAGGAAAATCCAAAAAAAAATATGGTGGCGGGCGCCAGGCGAAATGAGAAATGTACAAAGATATGGAAAATTGTGAAGAAGCAGAAGCAGCTGAAGGAAAATATGGCAGAGGCCACAATATGAGCTGTTTGACTAGCGCGGGGGGCAGGAGGAGGAGGAGGAGGAGGAGGAGGAGGAGGAGGAGGAGGAGGACAGAGGGAGAGGGAGGCACAAGCGCGCAATAATGCATTATAAAATGAAATGTAATCAAGTCAAAAGACAAGTAATTCACACACACAGAGAGACACAGATGTATATATATATATATATATATATATATATATATATATATATATATATATATATATATATATATATATATATATATATATATATATATATATATATATATATATAACATTATACAATATATATAAATGAAATTTAAAAAATCCGACAATTGTCGCTCACTGGCAACAGTGGCGAGGACGTTTAGCACGTTGCCGTTGCTGTTTTTGCCAACGCTTGCATGCCAAGCGAAAGGACATCAGCTAACAACAGTTAACACAGCCCTAACCAGTGCAACCCCAGCACAGCCGTCCGCCACCCATCCTTGGCCCTCTGCCGTTAGCAAGTACAACACAGGCCACAGTCAAGTCAATAAACAGTCAGGCAGGCAGGCGGGCGGGCGGTGGGTGGGTGGCTCGTTGGACTGGGCTGGCTGAAACACAAACAAAACAAAGGCATGGCACAGACGTTGACACACAAAGCACACACAAATTATAACACACACACACACACACACATATACATATATGTATGCACACACTTATAAAAATAAGTATAATAAGCCAAAAGAATATAAAGCGGAAAATCAATTTTAAAGCATTGCTGCACAGTGCCAAGGATAATGAGCAGTCAGCTACCGACAAATTATGTATGTGTGTGTGTATGTGTGTGTGTGTGTGTGCAATGTCATGGACCTAGACACAATGCCAGGACAATGACAGGCACGACGACAATCAGAAGACCGCAATTTGCTGCCAAACAACGAACCTTGACAAATGGCAAACGCATAGACAGAAAGGCTTAGATAATTGGATGTTTTGATAGTTTTATATACATGCTAGCGGCATATACGTATATATACACAATTATGAAGGTTATCGATGTGAAGTCATCAAAAGTAATGATCGAAACCCAAATTGATGTCAGCAATTGAAATGCGCAATCGGAAATTTGAG
This sequence comes from Drosophila paranaensis, assembly GCA_035047545.1. Taxonomy (NCBI): domain Eukaryota; kingdom Metazoa; phylum Arthropoda; class Insecta; order Diptera; family Drosophilidae; genus Drosophila; species Drosophila paranaensis. The sequence goes on along the minus strand of JAWNPL010000133.1, from coordinate 588,191 downwards.
CGGGGATGACAGACTGACAGATACTCAGTCAGATGCTTAGACGGATACTCTTCAGATTCTGAATAGATACTTTATCGAACTGGAGCTGCGTTTCTCTTTCAAATAATCAATTGTCTTCTAGGACTTTGTATATGTGTATATACCTCAGGGACATCGCGACTTGGCGACAGATTCCAAGCGGCTCACGGTATCTGCTAGTCAGGCACTCCCTAACAGGGCACTCTTGCGATTATTCTATTTCAATCAATTTCAATATTTGAAAATACGCAATGAATGAAGATCAATCGATTTTTTCTGGTAATATTTATAATATATATCTCTCTATTTATATATATTATATTAAATATCTTATATGTATTTCCGTATATCTATCAATTTCCTCTGTCAATCCTTGGCTTAAACAGTCTAATTGCACTAGCGACATTAGCTAGAAACAATTATCTCCCTTGATTAGACTATTCATGGGAATGCGCTGCATTCGCGAAGTGAACGTTGCGTGGCAACAGGAGTGAGCTGTGGTTGCCAGGAGAGTTGCAGCTGCTGAGCGTTGCTGTTGCTGTTGCTTTGCCCAACTTCTTATGGATGAGATTATAAATTCAGCTTATTATTCATCTCGGGGCGGCGCTCAAAAGTATGCAGCATGAAATATGTAATGCCCCACAGCTGCTAATGAGTTCGGCGGAAAGGAATGGGCTTCGCGAGGTTGACGCTCTGGCTGACATGCGAGTGCTCCGCTGCCCGACTGCCAGATACCCGTAGGGGCATGGCACGGCCCATGCACGGGTAACGGGTAACGGGTAACAGGTAACAGGTAACAGCATTTCCGCTCACGTCAAGCGCACTTCCGCAATTTACGCTCCACTAGGCTAAATCCACAGGCAAGCGCCATGTCGAGATGGCAAAAAATTACAAACTCACATACGTATACACACACACACACACACACACACACACACACACACACACACACACACACACACACACACACACACACACACACACACACACACACACACACACACACACACACACACACACACACACACACACACACACATGCACACATGCACACATGCACACATATGCGCACACACATGGAAACATAGGCACAGTTTTGTGCTGCTCACACGATGGCATTGTTGTACACTTTGCATACCCTGTAAATTATGGATCAATATCCAGGGGTGTTATAGACTAACAGCTTTTGAGAGTTGAAAATTGTTCATAAAATAAATCAAATAAAGTAAAGAAACAGCGAAAGTATGCCCATGCCCATGCAGCGGGAGATCATCGCAATAGAGTTCAATTATTCTGAGAGGTAAATGGAACTTTAGTTGTAAGAAGCATATTTCTGTCAGGTAAGCAGATCGCTGTAGCTCAAACACATAGTATTTAATAAATAATTCATATTAATGCTAGCAAAACAGTTTCAGAAATTAATATAAAATGTTACTGAATCAGAGCAGCTTCAATTTACGCTAAGCTCTGCTGATTTTAATCAAATATTTCAAGAAAATTTAAGTTTTTTTTTCTAAATTTTTCTAATTTATTATATTTAATAGTTGCTAAAAGAAATATTTCGCTAATATTCATAGCTTCATAGAGTATTCTAGTCCAATTTGCATTTAATAAATTTGTCTTAAGCATTACAGAGTATGCCGCCGTCGCATACCCATCAGCACTGAAGTCCTTTTGCATGCTCCTTTTCGCATGCTGACAGCAGACGAGCGACGGGCTCCATTTTTGATTTTTAACGTGTTATGCATCTACTTCCCTCTCTCTCTCACTCTCCCTCTCTCTCTCTCTCTCTCTCTCTCTCTCTCTCTCTCTCTTTCTCGCTTCTCGTATTTTGCGCATTTTTTGTATGTTTTTAGCTGTCACGCCCCGGTTGATAGGGCTAAAGCATTGTTTCTGTTATTTTGCGTCTGATTACAGTTTGATGCTCGCTCGCACTGGCGAAGCGAGCATATTGGTTGGTCATTCTCTAGGCTAACAGCATGCAGTTTAGGCTCTACTCAGGCTACTCCAACTGTGGGCGAGCATCACGCAGTCGACTACTGGGGACTTGCCTCTTTCTGCTGCCTGCTGGCGAGTTGTCTAGTCGAGTTAACACTGTAGCTGCATGGTTAACGCGTTTTGATGCCATTTGACGGACATTCAGGCCGGATCGCAGATTCATCAAAGTGCTGCCATTGTTCTAAGTGAATGCGAGGGTCGCGGCCTGGCGCTGCCCAAACGCAGGCAGCGCATATTGCATTTATTATGCGCCTCTAATGGCTTCAGCGGGGTCATGGGCAACTGGCCACTGGCGACTGGCAACTGGCAAATGGCTAATGGCAAATGGCTAATGGCAAATGGCAGTGATAGCTCCCAAATGCAAATACCTGACAGTGTATCAGAGTGTCTGGCAAATTGACGGGCAACTTGAAGCTGCACTTATCATTGATTTCGAGCTGGCAGCAGGATGGACGGGCGAGCAGGCAGCACTTTGCATCGATGTTTAACTGATGAGCGCATGGACTTTAGCCACGTTAAGTATACGCCGCAGCAGCCCGCCCAGCCGGCTGGAAGCTGAGCCACAATTTTGACTGACGCCTGACGTCTGCTCATGTCTCGCGTGTGACTTTATGGCGATGGCGTTTGGCGACCTTATCAGCGCCCATGACCAAAAAAAAAAACAGACTACAAAATCAACATACACACACGCAGAGACACAGATGACAGGTGACGGACGTGAAGCGTTTGTTGACTGCTTAAAGATAAGCGATAAGATCGGCGGCATCGGCTGCTGTGTTTGCCAACTCAAAACTCTGGCTGTGAGGCTGTGTGGAACGGGACAGAGAGAGAGAGAGAGAGAGAGATAGAGAGAGCTGACAATCAAATTGCATCTCTCTCTTTCCCTCTCTCTCTCTCTCTCTCTATCTGCAACCGCATTGTGGCCTATAGTTCGAGCGCGATAATTCGCGCATGCTGTAATGACACTGGCTCAGGAGCATTTTGCTTGAGATTTGTTTTATGAGTATATATTTTAGTTAATGGGTTTACTTGAATATCTAGTAAGACTTATCAAGCTAAAGATCTAAGATTCATTTAAAGTCAAGAGCTCAAGGTCGAAATGTTAGTCATGTGCCAGCAACTAGTTGAATAGACCTTGCGTCTAGCTAGTAACTTAAGGGTTTATCCGTAAAGCATATGAACACTATTATCCATCAGATCAGAGAAGTTAATCTGTAATCAAACTAGGCTCTAGGTCTTAGGCGTGTCTAGCCTTAAACTATCGTCACATTAGTTTGATCACCTGATCTATGGGAATATACTTAAAAAGTTCCACATATATATATATATATATATATATATATATATATATATATATATAGAGGCTCAACTGCCTAGTCAATACATTCGTATTGGTCAGACAAACTTCAAAAGCTTATATGAATCCAATATACCCCTTTTACTCTTCTCAAACGAGTATAATAATTGTTTTACTGAGATTTGCTCAAGAGATCATCAGTCTCAAAGTTCACTGGAAAAGTTGATCAAGATCTGGTGTGGGTTTCATGCCTCAAGGATACATTTCGCTGCACTAAAATAAAACTGATAACAGTTATTTATATATACATACATATGCTTGTTCATATCTACTGTTTGTTGAACTACTTTTAGACCTGCCTTCAACTCTCGCCGCGTATTCTTATCGCCTTGAGAGCAAAATAATCCATTTGCAAATACTTGACTCTGTCAAATATTGTACTCTCTCCCTCTCTCTCTCTCTCTCTCTCTCTCTCTCTCTCTCTCTCTCTATTATAGATATATTAATTATGTTTCTGCATAATATGATTGATGTACCATTAGCTGGTGTTTCTCGCATCTGAACAGTGCATTTGGCATAAAGCTTTTCTGTGTTGTTTATGCACTTGGACATTGTTTGGGTAATGAACAGCTGAGCGGAGGCTGTCATTAATTTGTCACAATGTTCGATACATTATTTACGGAACGGTCTCGGCTTATCGACAGCTGTCGCCATGCTGCAGATATTATGCAAATACTGCAGTTAAATGAGCAATTAACGACCTTGTCAACCGAATGTTTGTTATGTTTAGCAATTTGTCAGCTTTGTGCCGTGGCAGATGCCGGCACGAGGCACGCGGCACACGGCACACAGTAGAGCAGCCAAGCAGCCAACACCTGTGCCGTTGTCAACCTCTTCACCTTTGGCAATCACAACGCTTTGTTATACCCTGTAAATGTGTTGAAAGTGGGGATAGGGTATGTTAACTGTATCTGTGTAGGATAGTTGCTATGGAGAGCACCAGCAAAGCATAAATCTAAAAAGTAGTTCAGAAACCTTTGATCTTCTCAATTAGATAAATATATATATATATATATATATCAATTTTATAGCATGTTCATTAGTATACATTAAATATTATATATAAAACTCCATATCTTTCATCTAAATATTATATAATTGTACAATATATATATAGATATAGATATAAGACATAGATATAGATATATCAACAATATATAACTTCTATAGGAGATGTGTGTAGACTGATTTTCAAAGAGAGAAAGTTATCATATGTACGATCTATGATTATCTCAATTATATTTTGTATATGTAGATATAGATATAGAGATCTTATATATGAAATCTATAATCTTCTCTATTTTATTATCTTATATACTATATATAAATATCTAAATATGTCTATGATTTATCTCAACTCCATAGTCGAACTCTGTAGACTTTTTCTCAAAAATCTCTTCTACATATATACGCAAAGTATTTATTACAGGGCATCCGCTAGTCGTGCTTGGCTCGTCTTTCGGCGCATATTGTTTGTGTAGCACACATGTGAAATAATTTGGTGGCAGGCAAAGTCAGCGAACCCGTCAAGTGTCTTTGAGAACTCGGTCCGCTCTACTCCATACGAGCTGCCTAGCTACCTCTGTTGCTCTCTCGCCCTACCGCAGTAGCTCCCTATCAGCCTCCCTCCATCTTTTTAGCCGGTGCAAACCGTTTAAACCACTTTGACTTTATCTCGCTCAGTTGTTGTTGTTGTTGTTGTATATATTTTATCGTAGCAGCATTTACCTGCTGGCCCCCATTGCTGCTGTTGTTGTCATTATTATTTTATAAGCGTTGCTCTCCGCTTGGCAGATTTATGTCGTCAGCCTGCCCGTCCGACCGCCCGCCCGCCTGCCGTGCGGCTCCATGCATTCCGGCGCTTGAAAGCTGTTTAAATTCTATTAAATTCTGCTGCCTCGCTCGGCCCCCCAATTTGCTTTAAGACGTTTTCTTAAATGTTGCGCGCGCTGCGCCATGCCCATTGGCCTCATTGTTGTTGTTGTTGCTGTTGTTGTTGTTGTTGCTGCTGCCGCTGCTGCTGTTGGCTGGCAAAGTTTGTCACGTTGGCTGTTACGTGTTGGTCCCCATGTCTCCGGAACATTCTCGACTGGTCTACGGCTCTAATGAGGCAACCGCATTGCCGGCGACCCACTTGCCAGCAAGGCTCCAGCTACAGCTCCAGCTCCAGCTCCAGCTCTAACGCCAGCCAACATAAAGGAGGAAATTGCGTGCCGCACATTTAATTGATTGCCCAACAACCGGACACTGCAGCAGCGGGCCAAGGCAAAGACCAAGACCGAGTGCCCAGTTGGCTGAAGGATTGCAAGTAGCAGGAGTAGAAGCAGGTGAGGGAGTCACAGTGTGAGAGAGAGAGAGGGAGAGAAGGAGAGTATAGTCACACAGTCAGCGTGCACGTTTAAATTGTCAACAATTGTTGTATTTATACAGATTAGGGGCCAAGACAAACTGCACAGCTCGGGCCTTAAACAACTCGAGGCAGATTAAGCCCTAAGTGAATATATTGCATGGCTAATTTAATACTTTGTTGTTCTCTTCGAAATGGGCGATGAATAGGGGAGACTGACTCGGGAACTGGGTATACGAAAAAGAATTTGAAGGATCTGCAACCAGAAATTGTGTTTGGCTATGGGTTTCATCTAGATCTTTGAGACTATAAGAGCTAGCATGAGAGGACTAGTAAGATATAGAAGATATACATATATATATATATATATATATATATATATATATATATATATATATATATATATATATCTTTGATACTATAATATATTTATTTGTATGTATGTTTATACCTAAGCCCCTAGCGAGCTAAGCTCTGCAAGTAAGACTGATCTAGTCGGGAGTGCCCTACTAAGAGATACCCTGACCCCTGCGAAGAAAATTCTAACAAATATATCAAGGAAAAGCTGTAGATCGAAGCTACATCTTACATATTCTATATATAGGCACATGCCATATGAGCTTAATCTCCGCACTAATCTGAACTTTATTACCAAGTCCCAGCAGATTGGCCAAGATTGAGTGGCTCAGTCTCAGCCGATTCGTAGCTGATTTGGGACTGCATCAGGCCTGTTTCCTTAGCCAAGTTTCATTTGAGTGCTGCTGTGTGAAGCCTCTCATAAATTGCGGCCGCATGGCAAATAAATCCAATTAAATTAGCAACAATCTTGAGTGGGAGCCGAACGCCGATGATGATACTGAAATTGCTCCCAAGTGTGGAGCATGAACTGTAACTGGAACTGGAGCAGGAGCAGGAGCAGCAGCAGGAGCAGGAGCAGGAGCAGGAGCAGGAGCAGGAGTGGGAGCTTTAGTTACTTTCAGCAAATATTTTCAATTTGGCTTTGCTGTCAGATCCATATATATATATATATATATATATATATATATATATACATATATATATATATACATATATATATAGCTCTCCTTTGGCGCCTGCTCCATTCCCTTTGGTCATAAGTTTTTATTCGCAGTTTTCCTTATGTTCTTCTCTGGTTTGTTCTGTTGTGTTATTCAATAGAAAATTAGTTTGTTTGTCTGTCTGCCTCTCTGTCTGTTTGTTTGTTTGTTGGTTCACTCTTTAGCACACCCACACACTCACACACCCCACACAGCCCACGCACACCCACTGTATACACACTCCTTACACAACAGGTACTTTCGTATTCTCACTCATCCAACATTATTGGCCATCGCATTACACATTACGCATTACGCATTACGCATTCAGTTTCAATACCAAATCCACTTTCAATACCAATTCCAATCCCCCATTTGGCTGTAAGTTCCCCCCATCAGTAAATGGAAATTAGCCGCAACTCCGTCGCAGCTGCGCCCAAAGGTATGCTACACGAGGCGAACCAACTGTTGCAGCTCTGATAAGCTGGCAATGCGAGCCCTCGATTCGCAGTCAATCCTATTATATAACGAATCTAATGCCATTCAATTATATCTATTTATAGACTTATTCCACTAGCTCTTTCGACACGACAATAGAAAAAACGTATCTTACTTGCATTGCAAGCGTTACGTTTCGTCTGTGCTGTGCTGGAGGTTTATAAATATAAATTATAACAAAATCGCACTAGAAAACCATGCAATATTTATAGTTTGAATGTGAAGGAATATATGTATGTGTATAAATATGATATATATGTAAATAAAAAGACATTTTCAATAGTTCAACAGTCTAGCAAGGCTTTTGCAGTTGCTGCAGCTGCAAAGCTTTGCTGCTTGCCCCACCAGAACTAGGAGCAGACTCAGACCACACAGCCATCATACACAACATCAACTGTAGCTAGTCTTGACTGAAAAGTATATCAAACATTTCCTTTAACTTTACCTTTGGTATTTACACTTTATAATTCTACATCTTTATTGATACCAAACTGAAGTCTGTAAGAGGGATACAGCTTGTATCACCTTAACCCTAAACTAACTACACAGAGAATACTCGCCTCGATAGATATTCCAATAATAATATACGTGTAATAAATGTGTGTCTAAGATCTAGAGAAACTTTCTTCAAATCTGAAGTTGAGATGTTCAACTGAGAAACCTCTGCTCATAGTTGCCAGCCAGTCGAGAGCTCGCTCACTGTCTGGCAGGGTATTAACAAATGGTTATTATTCATGGCCGGCAGACGATACACAAATGCCACTTAACACATTAAACTTGTATCAAGTGTAAGCCGTGCGGAGTCTGTGCCCTGATTATATATATATATATACTCTCATCTATATATATATCATGTGAATGGGATTTCAATGTTAATGGCAGTCGAGAGGAATTGTCGGCTTCACATTTTTTATGCACGCAAATGGCAGCTGGCAACTGGCATCTGGCGAATGACAAGCAGATAAATGATCCTTATCGCGCCTTAACGGCCAGCTCTAGCTCCACTGTTGCTGCCAGTGTCAGTTGGCTATTGGCTATGACGCCAGGTGACAATGCAACCGGGCGAACCGAGTGGGCGTTGGCAGCTGCATGACGCGCCTGCAGCCTGCAGCTGATGCACTGGAAGGAATCGAGTGTCCGCCGGACAAGCTGAGAGGGCCAGAGACACTCACGGACTGACTAATGGACTCTGCGATAGTAAGAAATTTGCATTGAGACATTCCAAGCCACACACTAACAGACTGGCGAAGTGCAAATGCAACAGAAATAACAGACGAAGATGCCACTCGAGAGCGTAAGGCTCCCAAATGATGCAATCCTCTTACGCAGTTGCCCACTTCTTTCACTTCCACTCGATCTTCATACAGGATTCAGAGTGGACTGCAGGAGAGAGGGAGAGAGTTCTCAAGTGGATCAGGGCTAGCAATGTACAATCGATATTTATCGATTATCTGTATATTAACTAAATATATATTAACTATAAATAAGATTCAGACCCACAAAAGAGAAACAGAGAGAGAGAGAGAGAGAGAGAGAGAGAGAGAGAGAGTCTCTAAATGGAATCTGCATATCAATTGTTCTATCCGATGGTCGGAAATGAGAATAGACAATCGATATTTATCGATTTTCAATAAGTGTATATACCTGTAAGATTCAGACTGGACTGCATCAGAGATAGAGAGAGAAAAAGAGAGAGCGGGTCCTTAAATGGAAGAGGTCTGCGTGCAAACACACATCAACTGGGTTAAGTTCTCATTCGTTTTTTTGTCAAAAACTAAGCCAGACAATCGATATTTATCGACTTTCTGTCGGGTAAATAAATAAATGTCTCGTCTTTATGGCCAGCCGACTGTAGGGTATTGTCCTGCGCGTGTACACTTCAGCGGCACATGCCAAAGGCCCATGGCTATAAAAATAGTATATAGTTATAAAATGAGGGGCGACGAGTGAAACATAATGGCAAGAGCAGCAAATGGCTATAATAAACAGCAATCTGTCAAACCTGTCAAAGCAGCGATTATGCCAATTGTTTGTTCACAGCTCCAATACGCTGTTACCTTTGACCCACCTCCACACCGCCGCCCACCCAGAGAGAGAGAGAGAGACAGCCATCTCTAGCGCGTTCAAGCTTAACGCCCCATTTGCCAAGAGCGCAACAACAGCCAAGGCAGAAGTTGTAGACAAACACTGGAGTAGATGCGTTCTACCTGGCGTATGCGTGTTTTCCCTTTGCACACTTGAGCGGCTACAACAACAACAACAATAACAACAACAACAACAACAACAACAGCAGCAACAGCAAGAGAAGTGGCAGCAGCAGCAAGTAGACACAGCTGGCATGTGTGCTCATCACTTAAGCCGCCATTTGCAGTTGGGCGCGTGCATATTTCTCAAGCAGCCACGCCCCTGGCTCCTCTCACCTGGAGCGGGGACAGGTTTATAGCTCATTATGCAACATAATTGTCGGCAACAGCAACGCTGATTGCCGCCAGAATTTACCCTTTGGCCTGCTCACTCACTCATTCGCTCGCTCGCTGACACATTTACCCACTGCCGATGGGCTGGACGGATGGCTGGCTGACTGGCTGGCTGGCTGGCTGAGGCGCTGCCAGGATCAGGACAACACGGCTCGACGCAATCGGTGGCGACGTTGCGAAACTTTTAATTGGAAAACTTTTGCATACGCACAGATAAACTCGCTCAGCGCTTGACATCGCGATACACACGCACACTCCAAAACATATGCAAATTGTATGTAAATCTATGAAACTACACACACACACATACGCACACACGCACACACACTCACTCACATACACGTGCTCAGTCAGACGCGCACTTAGCGCCATAGCTTAGGCATTTCCATAAATGCTTTATGTTAATTTGTAGCTGGGAAGCTGGGCAAAAAATTAGGAAACAAATTTGTTAAGTGTTGCTGAATTACGCCGCGCCAAGAGCAAAATAAATAATAGAGGTACGACTTGGAAATACCCTGCAAATGTTGGCAAGTGACTAGATCGATAGCTTGACCTGAAGATACACTGTTAGCAGGTACTAAGAGTAGCTGAATAGCTGAATGAGCTGCTTCGACAGGCTTCAGATGGGACTATCTTATAGCTGATCTAGCTGAACTGAACTGATCACACAGTTCAGAGGGCAGCTGCTGTGATCTGGTGACTACAGGAGTAGCTCTTTGAGTTAATTCCCTAACCTGAATGTTAGTCATATCAAAGAAAAGAGATAGGAAGAACAGCTATTGAGGATCCTTAACTCTTAATTTCTCTCCAATAAATACATTCAAATAATTGGATGATGTTCATATTAAATATAAAAACTGAGTTTTGATGCTTGAGAACCAGGAATATCGAGCTAGACCGTAAGATGCCGGAAAGGAGCTCATAAGATTCTTCGACAGACTATATTCTCCCCCAAACAGCTTGCATAGGCAGCCCTAAGATGCAACCGCCTCACTTCATCTGCTCTTGGCTGAAAATCCATCAAATCATCTCTTGAACTTTGCCCGTGATAGTTACAGCCTTTAGCTCCTGCTGCCCTCCAAGCTGTGTTCGCCATCTTGCGAAGCCCCTAAAAATATGTTTAGTTATTTTTTGGTTAGATTAAGTTTCCCAAAAGTTAGCAACGCTCGAAACTGTATATATTTCAGCTAATCAAAAAAAAAGTTGGAAATTTGCAAAATTTCGCATACTTTGAGGGCAGCTTTGCAATTAGATGAGCTGCAGAGGCCTGAATACTTTCGGCGAGAGCACGCTCTAATGGCATTCGAGGGCTGAGGCGAGTATTTGCGCTGCTCCTATTACGGCCGATGTTTGCCAGTTAATTGCAGCAGCCCATTATGGCGCGCCATCTACGCCCGGCGAGGCTCTACATAAGCTCAATGGCAACGTCAAACTCATGAATTTCTAATGAGTAGCTGCTGAAGAATGAAGAAGAGAAAGTAGGAGCAGCAACGGCTCACATAACAAATGCAAACTCGAGTCAACTTGAATATTATTTGACATCTTGCAACACGACAAAGTGACAGCTATTGCTTAACACTCAAGCTGAAGCTCAAGCTCAAGCTCAACTCGTATCCGGCCCTTAACAGCGTCTCCTCTGATACGCCTTGCCCTGCTTCGTCCTGTCATCTCATTCTATGCACAGAGCAAGCAATATTTCAGCTACTTGACATTTGCTTTATCGAGCGTCAGCTTCAGAATTGCCTTTTCCATTTCATACATTTAATCAATGTCCTTAAAAATGTGTGAAGTTCACACTGAGAATTGGTCGGGTGGGATGTATAACAGGTGCTCATGATAGAGGTTAACTAACTGAGTAGCTGAGTAAGTGGGACATCCCGACTGGGAAATACCCTGGAGTTCGTGAAGAGGTTTGTGGTGGATGCCCAGGGGGGAGGGACGGGTGGAGGGCGGGGAAGATACTAAGGCGAGCGGATAGACAGACGGACAGCCAGCCGTGCTTAGCTAAATCAGGATCATACATATTTTATGGCATCTGCCATGCCTCCTTCTGCCTGTTGCATACATTTGGACACAGCATAAAGGTTCCCTGAGATCTTTTGTTATTGAAATTCAATAAGTTAATCAAAACGGCTTTCAATCACATCAGTTATAGGCAGTTAATATCTCAATTAGAATTTGACAACTATATTAAAGAGTTCGGGGAAACAAAGGCATGCGGCGGCCTTCGCAAATCTCAGCTTATTTCTATTGCTGCATTCAGGCTGAGTCCAACTATTGTGGTCGCTCTATGCGATTGTTGTGGCTTTCCTTTGGTTTAGCTGCCGAGCAAATAAAAGAGCCTCAATTATCCGTATGCAAGCGTATACAGTGTATGGATTTATGTTATGCTGTTTGCTCTCGCCTGATGGGGGCAGTGGTTGCGCTGGCTGTCGCTGGGATGCATCTGTAGCATTGGCATTTCAAAAGCGACAGCTCCATTGGGCACGGCTTGACCGCAAGGACATGCCGAAAACCCAATTCAACAAAAACCCAACTCCCCTCCACCAAGACCCTTGTCCGCCCCCACCCTCCATTGCCCAGCCCCTCAATCTCTTCTTTATGCGGCCAATTGCTGTGCTCCGTGGAGACAGAGTCAGTTGCTGCTTTTTGTTGCGTGGCATAGTTTATGATTACAATATTTTTCATAGCATACTTGCAGGCGACACGTAAACACCAACTGCCAACCAACGGCATTCCCCTGTTCTACACAATTCTGATGCTGTTGTTGTTGTTGTTGCTATTGCTGTTGTTGTTGCTGTCATTCGTCTGTTTGGCTGTTGCCCTTTTGTTTGCTTGTCGCAACTTTAGTGCTGTGCCAGTTAACAGGCATTGACTGTAGCAATGGCAGCTATCCCAACAGCCACTACAACGACCTAACAATCGGCAGCTACCACTGGAGAGTATATCCCATCCATGTCTGCCCCTGCTACCCTTTCCATTGGCCATTATATAAATTTGACAGAGGAGGCGTTGGCCCGCGTGAGATATAGCTCCTTACGGACTGTAAACATATATAAACGAGGTGTGCTCAGCGAGTATGGCGAATGTCTTGAATTTACGCGAATTACGTGTTTATTCGATTGTGGATTTGTTCACTTCTCTGATTTATATCAGCCAGTTTGATTTCGGCTTGAAGCCTTGAGTCGTCTTCAATGTGCAGCTTTTGGCTAAAAGCATTAAACTAATGCCAGCGTATTTCTCTAGATCTGCTGCCTTGCACCCGAAACCGAAGAAGACAAGGATCTAGTGATTTTAACAAGATTTATGATCGGAATTATTAAGAAGCTAAAAGTGTTATTTTCTCTTATTTATGTATATTCATGTCTTTGTCTTCTTCAAAGAAATTCTCATGTTCAGCTTCTTATCATTATTTATCTGCTTAATGGAGACACAAATTCGTCCTTCCTTGGGTCTCTTAAAGAAAAAATAATAGTTCTCAAAAATTTCGACTAGTTCAAGCTCGTCTAAGTGTCCATAGATCAGCTGTGCCCAGTCAGCGGACATTATTAAAAAGCAAACTAGATTTCTCTCAAAGTAAGCTCAGCTCAACTGAGGCAACCTCAAGGACTTTAAGAGCAACAAAGAGCTTTATTAAATATCCTATATATATACCATATTCTTTTACATATACATAGACTTTTACTCCATACTTTATATATATTATATAAATCGTCTAAGCTGACTCTTAAGTTTGCCTGCCTCAGTCTTTTCCTTTTAGAGTATCTCGACTTCGATCGACTTTCGATTGGCCTTTGTTTCCTTTTCATTTTTATTTTCATTTCTCTTTCTTATTCGAACATTTCAGCTGAGTATTTATTTTTCATTTAGTTTATTGCAATTGAGACGCGTCGAGTTGCCAATTTGTTTACCTTCCACGACAGCTGCTCAATAAGACTGAGAGAGAGAGAGGTAGTTGGGTTGTAGTTGTGCCGCTAATGATTGAGGTGACTGCTTTAGCAGCTTTTAATCACCTGAAGCCTGCCGCCTGTCGCCATCATTAAAAACGCATCAATCAATGAAATCAATGCACAGGAAACAGAAACAATCAAACAAATTGACGGGCTGCCAGCGGCCAAGGCGCTAGTCTGCAGGATGAATTAGCAGCCTAATTACCACAAATCACGAACAACAACAACAACAATAAGAAGAAGAAGAAGAAGCGCATCATTGCCTTAATCATAATAATCATTAGCATTAATCGCCCGCTTTATCCTAATGCGCCAAAGCAAAAGCCTAGATGAGCGCAGAGGAAATCTGTTGGAAAGTGCTGGATGGAATATCTCAATTGAGATTGGAATGCTTCAATGGATAGGAGATTGGGAAACAAATTGTATTAAAGATCATAAACAGTTCATATAATTTATTTTCTAAGCTGTAAGATATGGAATCTTTAGACAATTTAGATACATATCTAAATAGTATTTAGTATGTACATTAGTCTGTGAGTAATATCAATTAATATTTACACCTCTTAAGGCCTTTCTTTCCAGCTATGCTTAACATCAACCTTAAAATATTGAATATTACGCCAACTACTTCGTATCAAGTCTCTTTGTCGAGGGAATAGGGAACAGCGCCCCGAATTGCTACTGTAGTAATGCACTTAACATACATATAGATGAATATAAATATAAATATACGATTCGTAGCTGTCAAAAAAGCAAGCGTCAATCTCAAAAAATTAGGCGAGAGTGACTGACGTGCATCTACCCTGAACACTGCAGAGAACTTTTCCATGCTGATCTGAATAATATTTGATATATTTCACATAAAGTATCTCATATATATATAATGCTTCCACAAACTTAAGCCCAGATGTGTTATTAGAAAAGATATTTTCTCAATTCTTATGCAGATAAAAGTATCCTAAATCTGTGTTTGCATTTCCAAAGTCTCCATGTCATTGGCATTTCCCTTTCAATATACTTGTAACGATTGTAAGACGTTAAAGTATGGAAGATAAAAAGATGAGATGATCTCTTTACGGCATACGAGAAGATATATGTATATGAACCGTTCGTCAAACTACCTCTTGTATCACACGAGATCGAGAGATGAGGAGCCTCTGGTCCTGTCTACCGACCGACTAAGTTTGCTGTAGTACTCCATTGTGTCTGGCTCGGTCTGTGCTTCGTCTGGTACTTACATTTTGCACATTTTCAGTGAGATAGAAAAAAGCATTGTCGAATTTTATTGTGCGCTGCCTTTTGGCAGACGGACTCCAGAGATTGAAGTGGAAAATCAGTTAACTCAATATGGTTATCCCTTTGGCTCGCTTATCAACTATTTGACGTTCCATTGCCAATTTGCAATTTATCTGCACATTTTATTCGCTTTTCCATTCCTTTTCTGGGCTCCTCCACTCGTGTGCGTACATCTGTTTCCATATGTGCAAATAGCTGAATAGCTGAAGAGCTGAATACTTGAAGCCAGCAGCGACTGCCACTGTTCGGCTCCTGCTCTTGCGCCAGCAATGCCCGATTAAGGTTTCCATTTGCACATTTCAGTTAAAGTGGGTTTACTTTGGATGCTTTGCTGATGCAAATTCTGAATTATCTATGATATTTGCTAATACTCGCGAGCGGGTAGTGCAAAGGGAGTATATTTTGGGCTTATGAAGTGTCTGTTAGAGACATGGAATTTTGAGACTGTACTCCTATAGGCAAGCCAAGAATAAAGACATATAGTGGACATATATCTATCTCCCTTGGGGCGTGGTCAATTAGAAATATATAACAAGTGAGCGAGTATTGCGCAGTTGGCTGCATCCGACTGCAACATTATTTTTCTTCAACTCCACTAGCGTCACATTCAGCGAGTCCTGTTTAGCAGATCCTTTACTTTCAGTAATCATGGAAAGAAGTATTTGGCCTGGACTCAACCTGTGCTGTCAGGGCCACTTTAGCCTCTGCCAATTATAGTTTATCAGAGTAAGAGTAAATAACAAAAATTACATATTTCAGGCGAAACTCATTTACTCAAAGCCAGCTACTTAAGCCAATGCAAATATTTATTAAATATCTCATGTTAGAGGAAAATCAAGTCAACTGTTTGCAGTTTGGAATCAGTGAAAAGCTGCCCGAAAGTCTCCTCCCGTCATTTCTATTCATTTGTCAGAGTTGTCGGCTCTGAGTGGACGCTTTGTGGAAAACTTATGTCCGGCTCTGCTTCTGGGTCTGTTTTAATGAAAAGGATTTTCACATATATTTCATAATATGCTCTAAGCACTCGACAAATTCCAGTTGTCGCCGTTGTTGTTGGCTCTCGGAATACGTAAATACGAGCGGAGCATCATGTACACAGATGCGATAAAGCTGCCTGAGTCCGTCTTGCTGTGTAATGCCTTGGCAAACCATAATTGAAAGCATTTTGATTGTTATAAAGAGAGCTCACTACTCTTTGGCTGTGGCTATGGCTGGAGCAAGAGTAGCTGCTGGAGCTGGAGCTTGACTGCTCCGTTGGTGCATGAAAATGTAAATTTGTTTAACAAGGGAATGCCAACAATGTGTGCATAACTGACCCGCCCAGTCGCCGCGCCGAGCGAGCGGCGAACGGCGAACGGCGAGCGTGCCAAGCCCGCTAGCTCGGAGCCACCGCAAACATCCTGTGGACAGCCGCTGGTCGGGTGGGTCGCCCCGACTGGGACATGAGCATGGACATGCTTTGACCCACTTAAAACTAGCGCTCGCAATGGGCGCTGGGCGGTAGGCGGTGGGTGGTGGTTTAGTGGATGGCGCGCTGAGCGCGCAATACGGTTCGCGTTTTACTGCATAAATCACGCGCCAAAAACGCAAAGTCCTGCCCCACAGGATGCGAGGATATGCGATGTGGGCCACACGGCGAGCCAAATGAATTTGTAAACAGGTGCAAATTAGGTCAATATTTGTAGCACGAGTTTGCCAACAGCTGTCGCCGGCGAAGCAAAAGGTGCCTGTGGCCGCTGCTCTCCCTGTACTCCACATCCCTTTTCCTCGGCCCTCTCGCTTCCTCATTCTCTCACTCATTCTATAAGAGAGTGCGTGAGTGTGTGTCCCATACATAAACATGAGACATGAGACGACGGCGACGGCGACGACGACGTCACTGACCCAAAATTCAAATGTTTATGCGGGGCCAAAGAAAGACGCATTCAACATATTGTTCTTGCTCCCTGGTTGTTGTTGTTCTTGTTGTTGCTGGTCTTTAGTTGAAAATATTCTGGCTCAACTTAACTAGCTTTAAACATTTGTTTCCGCATATATTTACAACTTTTTCTTCTGAGAATTTCCTTCAGCTGGTTAGAGTTTCAGCCAATTTTCTACTCGACTTTCAAAATAATTTTGATTGAAAGATGATCCTTAATAAGCTCATGATTCAGTCAACTTTCCTAAAAAAGTTGAAGTTCTCATGTGATTCCCATGCAGGATAAGAGACATTGTTTAAGCCAAAGAGGAAAAATTTCAAGAAATTTAAAGCCAGAATTAGACTATTATTTCGGAAACTACATAAAATTATTTGTATAATATAATAAATGTAGGAAATAAATATATATCATATTTATTTAATCATAAATATTTATTATTGTAGTCAAGATGTAATCTGCCATGGAAAAGAAACAGAAATAACTGCAAAAAACACTCTGGAAATTGCAAATTGTTACATTAAATAAATTTATTTGCTTGAGCTTTAGTTTCTATATGTATGTATATATTCATTTTCATTGCTCAAGTTTTCGAATAAATACATTTTCAGCATTTTCTCAGTCAACTCCGTCAGCTGCTGAAAATGTGTTTATGGGAAAATATCAATTAGAATGAAGTCAGAACAGAACACAAACGAAACGAATACAGCTATAAATTTTTTAAAAATTAAATTTAATATTTGCACAAGTTTAAATATGAAATTAGCATATATTTCTTTTGATGCTGGAGAGATGAAATCAGTCTTAGAAAAAGGAATTTAATAATTACATTTTTCAAATTTTTAAAATATTTTTTTTTTTTAGTTTTCAAAAAACATTCTCAAATATTATAAAAATAAAATTATACAATTATATAATTAAAGGGGAGAAAGTAAAGGATTTACTTAATTATTCTGATATTTAGTGAAAAGTTTTTAAGTTTCCTTTAATTTGAATATTTAAAAAAATTGATTTTATCTGAATGATTCTCAAACTAAGTCTCGCGTCAGACTCTTTAGTATTACTATGTTGCGTATACAGTCTCTTTCAGTATTTTTGTTTCAAAGTGTGAAACGTCAATTTAGCAATCTTAGTGGGCGCCAAAGAATTTGTTCGCAAACTTGGATGAAATTTATTGCCAAACTTACCTCAGACATTTTGAGCTGTGTTGCGGGCAACTTTGTTCGCTTGATTGTAGTTGTTCTGGTTGTTGTTGATGCTGTTTAAATTAATTGTTGTAGTTGCTGTTGCTGTTGCAATATAGATCGTTCAATTAGTGAGCGCGTCGTGGCCGCAAGCGGTGGCAGCTGCCGATGCAGCAGGCTACGATGGCATCCTGGCGACACATGGCGTATGAGTAATATGCAGGATATTTGATGCGAGTTCGTTGCTGCTGCCGCTGCGCTGGCTGCATGGAAACGGCGTGCAACAAGTGGCACGGCATACTCCCAGCTGCTGTCTGCCTCATCGCCGCCACATGGCTGTAAAACAGACGAAAAACACAAAAAGTTCGCATCGAGAGATTAGTGAATGCACATGGCCCGCGTCGAGACATTAATCAAACAATCAGACAGCCAAAGCTCGCAACAGGGACTAACGAGCGCAAGGGGGAGGGACAGGTGGCGCAAGGGGGCAAGACCGGGTGACAGGTAGCCGTTAGCCACGCCAAGTTGTCGACCTTACGGCCCGTCGAGTTCAAGAATCTTTTGGGTGATAAATTTCGCACGGCGTCGACGTCAACGTCGACGTCGACAGCGACGTCGCGTCAATGGCGGCGGCAGCTGGTCTGGTCGGTGCGGTTTACCCACCCTCCCGCCTTTTGCCCCACAGCTATTGTTGTTGCTTTTGCTCTGATTCTGTGCGCTGGCCCACGGCTGCAGCCTTTGGTACAAGTGTACCAAAGGTACCTCAATGGTACACTCTTATCGTAACTGGGTCTATCTGTGCTGTCAGACTGTAAAATACTTTGAATCTGTATCTGAGTGGGATATGGGAGAAATTCCAGCTCTCACAAATTCTCAGACGACCATTAAATCGACATCAATGAAATAAAAATTTATTTCATTTCAAAATAGAATACTTTGGTGTACAAACAAATACACACACACAGCCACTCTCACTCACTCATCGGAAATGTGATCAAAATCAGACTATTAAGATTTTGGAACTATTCAAAAATAGATTTGCCTAGAGTATTTTAAGCGTTGCAGTGGGGTATTATCGACTGCGTAATACCTGTTCACTGGTGAGCTATAATTTTTGATCAATCATTAGCAGGAGTCGAGAGTGGCTTAACGGTGCAAAATACCGAGTATTTTCGATATGCTCCCTAAGAGAGGTAAAGCTTACTGTTATTTCATCGAGAGAGGATTAAATTTTTGAATTAGTAGGCTCCCGACTTAAAAACTTTAGATATTTTCGCCATTTTGTCTTGCTCTTGAGCTATCGAATTTCAAGTCTCTAACATATTTTTTACAATACGACACGCCCCTAATGGGCATATCGGGAAACTCTTGTCAGATATTAGATATCAGATATTATAATTAATTTCTTTCTTCCGACACAGACAGAAATACAGTGGCCGTCTTGCGGTTCGCACTAACCCAATGTGCCCTTTCCACTTCTTGAGCGAGTGCAGGAACCGTAATGGTCCCATAAATCCATGTTGAAAAGACAATTTGAATAACGGATCTGAGTGGCTATAATATCGCGTACTTAGGAATTGCGCTCAATTTGCAAAATTTCTGTTTAAATGACAAAATTATTTTCTCTGCTTGTTTTTTTTGTATTTATTTTTTTCTCATTTTTGCAAACAGCAAATTCCGCTGAGAAATGATATAGTAAACAATGCGTGCCATAAATAGGGGAGCGGTTGCCAGTGTGCGTGCGTGCGTGTGTGTGTGTGTGCATTGGCGAGGGGGAGGTGGGGGGCGAGTATAACAGTGTAACATAATCAGCATAATAAGCATAGCAATGATAATCAGGGGCTATAATGTACATTAATAACATCATTGCCGTTGCGCTTCCGCCCGAAGTGAGACGCACAGCCACAGACCACAGGCGTGCGCTCACAGAGAGAGTGAGAGAGAGCGAGAGAGAGAGAGAGAGAGAGAGAGAGATGGAAGCTAGAGTGAAATTGAGGAATAGTTGTGCTTGGCAGCGAGCGGAGATTGTGGTTGGGCCAGCATTAAACATATTGAAATAGTAAATATATTCAAATCGAGTTGATTATCAGCTATGAAGACGATGATAATGATAATGATAATGATTACGATTATGATTATGATTATGATTAGGATAATGATAATAGCCAATAGCTGGCGTGCATTTGCCACCAATCTTGACGCACATCAGCTGCATGCAGCTGCCATCTGACCGCAGCCCACACGGGCAGCAGTCGCAAGAGCAGCTAATTGTGACCAATTATCCTCATTATAACTGTGAGCTTAGCATCTCTGCAGACTGCAGGGTCCTTGGTCCAGACTGTAACGAGCAGCCAGAGCTTAAGTCATTTGCAGTAAACCACATGCCAAGCAGCTTGCATTAGCTCGTAAATCTGATACGATATACAGCCAACGGTATGATATGCTGTCAGAATCTAAGTGCATACATTATTCCGTATGCCAATCAGCAGACACTCTATATCCCTCTATCGCTATCTAATGGGAAACTTCTAATTTACGATAATCGTTTTGTGTTTGCCATAGACAGAGCAAAGTGTGCTCAAAGCTAAGTACCAAAAGATCTTAGATATGCCAACCGGAACTGAAAAAGAGTTATGGAATCTAAGTAACATACGATATTCGAATTTACGATATTCGTATTTACGATATTCGTATTTACGATATTCGTATTTACGATATTCAAATATGTAAAATAAGATTATAAGAGATGCCTTACGGATATTTCATATGCTGCGTGGATGAATTCGTTTGGCCATACAAGAGATGCACCAACCTTACGATATACGTTTTTCACAACTTGGCAGATCCGAAGAAAAAGCACATTTCGAAACTGAATATTTGAAGAATGAATAAAGTGAAATCATCTATCATATCAAATCTAAACTGAACTATATTGGCTACGCCAATATATCAAATTTACGATATTCGAGTTATAACCAATTTGCAAAATGTATATCTACAGAAATTTAGTTATTGGCGTAAAGTCTACTCAAAATATCTCAAATATGTTGCCTACAACAATACATACATTTATCCATACCTCTGTAAGAGATATTAAATTTACGACATTCGTTTTTAGCCATAAGCGAAATGTTGACTCAGGGAAAATCAAATATGAAAAATGTAATTAGAAATAAGGAATGCACTAAAAAGATCTCTCAAACATGCCGCAAAAACCAAGCCTGGCCATGACTAATGCGGCACTTCAGGTTTACGATATTCGTTTTTGCTCGCACTGCAAATAGTGGAAGCGCAGTCAATGCTAAGGGACGTGTTAAAACGATTAAAAAAAAAAACAAATTGTTTATTATTTGTTTGTTTTTTTTTTTTTTGTTTTTTAATTTCCCAGATTGAAGCTAATTTTGTTTGTCATTTGTGGAGTCTGAGAATGTCAAGATTGTGCTGAAGTGAAACGTTAAAGTCTGTGTGAGCTACACAGAGACGCACACATAGACACAGATACATAACGCTCAACTGTCGTTGGTGGTGGCTTAATGACGATTTTGACCAACTGTTTAGCATTCCAGAGTCGGCTCGGTCTCTTTCATCTCGCCGGTACCAGATGGGACGGTGCCAGCTCGTGCTCTGGTAATGAGCGTTTTCGTGTTAATCGTCTTAATCAAGTTGATGGTTCGGTTCGGTTCGGCTCGGATCTCTGTGTGCTGTGGAAGCTCGATTGTTAGTTAGATTTGGCCACTGGGATGGAAACTTGCTTTAACCTGTGCGCTGTTGCTGCTGTAGTTGTCGTTGTCGTTGTTAGCGGAATTAATTTGTTTGCCCAATTCGTGGGCAAGCGCAGTGCATTATGGGAATGCATTATGCATGGGCGCATGTGGCGAATGCGTGATATTCGCAATGCGCTCTATGTCAATAGCAAACGATTATTCGGAATTATTAGTGGGCAAACGCAGTTTCACAGCTCGAGCCCCTAATCAGCATATATTCGAGCGGCGCTGCGCTGCGATTCTTCCCGGGAATTCTGAATTTTCTGCATTCGGCTGTGAAATGATTTCGAATCGAAGCGGCTTGAAATTTGAATGTCGCCACATGCCAAAGAATTTATGTCGATGTCACTTAACGCTAAAAGCGACGAAATCCGACCGACCGACAAGCCAGCAGCAACAGCACCGAAGTCCGGAGAGAAACAAGCAGCAACAAGTCCGCAGACAAATGCCAATCCGAACACACATTCCCAACTCGATTTTAAGCTTTTTTAATTTGAATGCAACTCTAGAACTCTATTCCCTTAACAATCTGTGGAGAATAAATCATTATGCAAAGTGCAGCAATGATAACGACCATTAGTAGCAGCTCGCTGATGTTTGCAGCAATTGTCACGATCCGAACTATAGAGTAGATCGGAAAACTGTCCTATTTTGCTATATAACTTTGTAAATGGAGAAGATATGTCGTTACTAGAGATTGTGACTTAATATTATTAAAGTTCGATATTAAGTCACAATCTCTAGTATGAAAGTTCTTGCTGATCTCCCAAGGGTAAGAAAAGTATTTTACGAGAGATCTAGATATAGTTAAAGATATATAGATATGTATATATATAGATATGAGGATACATAGATTTATAGATATATAGATATAGATTTAAATTAGATATATAAAACGATACATAGAGGTTTTTATCAAGACTGATATCATATACAGAAATATTCTTAGCTATTAAAGCCCGGTCTACAGACGGGCCTACCTATATGAACTCATCTCCTGGTAATAATGATTAAAAATATTTACTTATAAACTCAAATAGACATTACTTCTTAAGATTTGTCTGGCTTAGCTACAAATTAAGTTAAGTCAACAATTATAGGTCTATGCCATCAACTCTATATTTCCGTTCAAATTGCTTTCACTATAGTCAGTTAAGCTCGAGACTCGGGTCGATGCTTAAGTTTTCCTTTGTTTCTGTGATTATCAGTATTATAATTCATATATACAAAAATATCTAGCTCAGATCAGATCCCTACCAATGGCATTCAGTGACGCGACGCAGTTGGGGTATCTTCAAGTCGAGCACTCCCGCCCATGAAGCCCTCGCTAATGCACATTTTGACAAGTTTAATTTGGTTATTAAAGTAATTTGCGTAATTGCCTATTGCGATACGGCGAGAGACAATGACAATTATCAGCATAGCTGGGCAGCAGCAGCAGTAATAGGATTTTCGCATCGCATTCAGGTGACTCGCAAAACTGTGACAGGCAACGGCATCTGCTGTAGGTGTTCGCTGCCAACGCTTGCAAATTCCAATCGCAGCGACTGCCAACGGTTGCATAGCATTAGCAGCGAGCACTTCCTTCCTGTCGATGTCATACTTTTTTCGCATTGTCATTGCAGACAGAGACGAAGCGCCATCTGTCTTCGAGTCTATACATATATATACTGATAGAGATAGCTATATATATGTATGTATATATATATATAGCTGCAGTCCCATTAACCATTGCCGCAGCTTTTATCTCGCTGCTGACGTCACAAAACTACAATATTATCATTATTATTTATTGGAACTTGTTTGGGCCCAACTAGAGCTTTAAGAAAATGAAAAAAGAAAAAAATAAATAAATGTTTTACTTCCTGTATAAAATGTGGATTGTTGTTGTTGTTGTCGATGCTGCTGCTGCTGCTGCTGCTGCTGCTGCAAGGCAGCTGCGCTCTCAAGATCTCAGACTCTAAAGGCATCTCGAATTACACGGAGCACTTGAAGAGCTTCGTCTGCTGCGACTGCTGCTGTTGCAGTAGCCAATGTCAAGCGTAACTGCTGCTGCTGCTGCTCGACGTCGCGGTCGACGTCATTGTCTGCGCTGCGTCTACGCCGCAATTAATTTGTATCAGTTGCGCGCTTGTCACGCCTACAGAGCGCACTCAATACTCAGTGCTTCGGCTGTGACACTCTTTCCATATACCCTGCACGCAGCGAAAGCGGTTGGCATGGGTAGTGCGACAAGGCAGTATAACTGTTGATGTAGATTGGTATTGATATATAGCTATGGTGAGCTCAAGTTGAGCTCACAGTATCTGGCTCTGGTTCTGCCTGCACAGTGTAGCTGCTAGTCGGATACGCCCGCCCGAAGTGCACTCACTTGTTGTTCCTACTTTACTTTAACGCTCTTGTCACACTTTTCAAACAGCAACAGTAGCAGCAGCAGTACTCGAACCCATATTGTTTGTACAATATTTATAGGGATTATGTCATTTGACAGAATGCATTTGTTGGGTGTTTCGCATGGCGTCTTGCGACGTGTCTGGCTGCCCACTGCAGTGGCAGTGGCATGCCAATGGTTATCGGAAAAGCCAGCTACAGAGGAATCCCTGCTGAACACACTGCGAAAGCCTAAGAATAACATAATTCCAATTGGATTATCGCACAATCTCGGACAGTCACTGAAGAGGCAGGTGAGAAGCTCAGGTGAGAGCCTGACCTTGACCTAATTATTTTTGAGAAGCATTGCCGAAAAATAAACAAAGCCCAGCATATTTGGTCATATATTTTTGATGACTGACAAATAAGGATTAAAGCTTATATATTCAGATATATATGTATATGAAGCTAATCAGAATCCCATCGTTTAGAAAGCTCAAAATGCTGTAATTCCGTATAGAAATTGGAATTATCTACTCTTCCCTGATGGAAAGAAGAAGATGTGTGTCTGTACAAGTGGTTTATGAATATGTATGTTGTCGGGTCGGGCATACCCGACTAGAACACACTTCTTTGTTATATGGAAATCACACATTATTGTTAATAAATTTGATTTCTTAACTATGCGTGTTTCACTAGCTCAGCTCAAAGTTTCTAATTTTGCATTATGATATAGATTCATATACAAATTCACATGCTTCAAATATCTATATCTCCGAAATCAGAGCACATTGAAGTGCTAATTTTGAACGATATATTTCAATATATTATGTTTTAATATGAAATATAAATATATATATATATATCTTACAGATATTTTAATATATATTAATTTCCTAAGGAAACTGCACTGCAGTCTTGACCCTAATTCGGAGACACATTCGAAGAAGGATTTAGAGCTTAGCTTTCAGCATTAGATTTCTCATTTCCCTATATATCTATATACATATTTGTATATATTCGTTATATTTGCATATCTCCAACCCAGCACACGGATCTCTTTAGTTAATTGCTTCGATGGCTGCTGTTGGCAGACATTTTACAATGTCCATTGCGGTTTGCTGGATGATTATGCACAAATTTATTATTAATATTTAATGTGCGGCATTAGGCGGGGTCATTATTATGGCACAATGACAGAAACAGCCACAGCAACAGAAGCAAATGCAGATGCATTAACCGAAACCCAAATGCACATACGAAAGTATCTGTCTCTGTGCAGACAGCTGTGCTGTGTCCACATTGGATTGCCGACTTTGTCGCTGAACTGATTTTATTAGTATTATCGCATTGCAAACAGCCAAAGCCAGCAGCAGCAGCCGCAGCAGCAGCAGCTACTGCTATAACAATACAATATGATTTATAAATATTTCAAATAAATTTCAGTTGACGACGACGCAAGCGCAGCATCAATTTCTTTCATTGTCTTTCGCTTGACAATTGACTCGAGTGTATGTGTGTGTGTGTGTGTGTGTGCTTTTGCATACACATGTGCTAATCACGAGCTAAGCTAGCCAAAGCCAAGTAAACAGACTAAGAACAAAAGTCAACGCAGCTGGCGCTGCTGCTGCTGCTGCTGCCACAGACAAATACGACGACAACAATTGCTTTAATCTAAGCGTTAATTAGACGCTGCTTCGAGCAAGTACGAGCACATCATCAGCATCAGCATCAACAGCAGCATCAGCATCAGCATCAACAGCAGCAGCAGCGACTTCACCTTCAGCTCCAGCTCATAGTTATGCTAAAACAATGAAAACTGCATTGAAAGCGAGCCTCGACCACAGCTAATCCCAGCTAAACAATAGCACAGACCACAGCAGCGGCCACAACAACAAGAACAATAGACAAATGAACGCAATTAATTATGTATAGATTTACGAAGAGGCACAATGCCCACAGCAAATAATACCAGGGACAGAGTAACTACTAGTCGGGCACACCCCACAAGTACTCAACTGCATACTACATACACACACATGCGTTTCACTATTGGAAACTAGTTGTTGATTAACTTTTGTTCTCGTTGGACTCCCTTAATCAAATCAAATCCGAACATGACAATGACATCTATATATATTATATATATATATATATATATATATATATATATATATATATATATATATATATATATATATTACATATATACATGTATGTGTGTCTGTTTGGCCAAGCAGAAAGCTCTCCAATGCGGAATACGAAATTAGATTATAACTGGATTACGATATATCTGCATAGACTGTAACTTTTTCGATAACTCCACCCATTATCGATAAGCAAATGGGAGGGTCTATCGAAGAAATAAAAAAGCTAAAATACCCTATTCACTTGATGCACTCTAGCGTACAAATTTGATGCAGTCAAAGGGTTTTATCTTTAAGTTTGAAGCATTCCCTTTAGCCGTGCTTTACACTCTATATGGACTAACCCCCTGAGCTAAGCCAAACATGACTTTATTTATTTCGAAGATAAGAACACGCTGCTCAAGCGTGATTTAGACATACTGACTCAAAGAGCTCCACATATAAATATAAGCATATATCACATAATGATTCAATAGGTTGAGCATGATTCAGTAAAATGGAATCAGCAAGAAGAAACATTGCAGATGGAAATATATCCAGGTATCTTAGGTTTGCCATTGAGAGTGAGTGAGAGAGAGAGAGAGAGAGAGAGAGAGAGAGAGAGCGTGAAATCAAATAACATCAAATCGCAGATGTTTCAGTTAATGGCATAAACAATTGTCAGGCATTTTGATGAGTTCCATGTAATCCAGCGAATAAATGTATTTTTTAGTAATATCTTCATTGTTTATTAGCCCCAGCGAAAAGCTAATGTTATTTTTTATGGACTCTATGATCGCGCCAGATGCTTCGCCTGCCAATTATGAGCATCTGCGGAGCGGAAAACTGTTTCAGCACCTTCCATAAAAAACAGCAGGAAATCAGGCGAATAAAAAAGATATCTATGAAGTATATACATACACTATATACATTCATAACGATAAGTGTATCGATAAAGTGCGTTAATTATGATCATTTTATTAGAAAATCGTGTGAGGAGCTTTTTATTATAGTTGGAGGAGCTTCACTCAAGTATTTCCTATATACATGGTATATCCATACTTGAAAGCTTAGCCGACTTATCGAGCTTTGTCCAAGTCATGTGGATGTAGATAAATCTATATAGCGAATTTCGTTGACTTTAATATGGTTCAGATATGGTTAAATATGTAAGGGCTAATCGATTTACAAAAGTTATCGATAGTTTCCAAAAATCTTGATCAATGCTTCACGACTTAAGCTCTGATAGCTGAGCTAAGAACTCACAGGAAGCAAATGGCTAAGCTCTTTTGATCTGACCTGACCAGGAATATGTATATGGAGAGAGAAAGAGATAGAGAATCGAAGCAGAAACTGTTCCACACAGCACCCGTTGGTCCTTGACCTTGACCGGCTCACGTTTAAATATTTTACTGTTGGCCATTCGGAGTCGATTCGCCTGGAGGCATTGCCACGGCGCCTTTGCCTTTGCCTTTGACTTTGCTGCCGTTGCCATTGCCTTTGGTCTGTGCTGTTTATGTTGTATCGTTGAATGAAAATTGAAAAATTCATTTTTAAACATTTGTTTACATCGCACCAGGTAAAGCACACAGTGGTGTAGCGGGCGGCGGCGGCACGCGTGCTCATGAACTTTAAGCGCAAAGTCGAAAAGTTGAAAGATAAATAAGCGTTAACGTGTAAATAGACAACAACAACAACAACAACAACAACAACAACAACAGCAATAACAAGACCAGCAACAGAAACAGCAACAACTACAACAAGAGCAACACCAGCAGACGCAAAAAGGCCAAAAATAAACACAAACATCGGCAAATGCAATTAGCAACAGTCTGAAACTGAAGGAACATTGAAATACCCTTACTGAAAACACAACAGTTGACTCGAAATAAACACTGCCCAACAAAACTGTGATTCAGTGGAGTAAACTGATGCCAGGCGGAACTTTCCTGCACCGCTGAAACTCGATTAGCCCCTGTCACAATACGATGACCGAAAAGTACTCCAAGTAAACTCCAGCCAGAGGACTTCTAAACATTTCTTTCAGAACTTTATTCCCCAACGAAATGTCCTTTGATTTGATTGAATCTTAGCCTCTCCCGACTTATGCTTCTCTCTCTCTCTCTCTCTCTCTCTCTCTCTCTCTCTCTCTGCCTCATTATGTCTGCCTTATTCTGTTTATCTCTTATTGTTGTAACTTATATCTCGCTTTGTCTCTGTCCTTCTCAGTCGCTCTATCTCTCCCTCTGTCTGTCTCTGTCTCTGTCATTCTCTGTTTCTGTCTGTCTCTCCTTTTCCATTTCTTTTTATCCTTCTCCCTCTCTATTTGCTGCTTTTTGTCTTTCCCTCATTTACTCTGTCTCTATCTCTCTCTCTCTCTCTCTCTCTCTGTCTCTTTATTCTCTCACGTATCTTTCAGTATTCAAAAAGCTGTCGAAAGGCATAGTCCAGACATCTGGTGCCTGAATCCTGCTGGCCTGTGTGAATGAATCTTAAATGAGGTTTAACTTTTGCATTATCAAGTGCAAGTTCGAGGCAAGTTTCAAGGGTTTCTCAGTGCACTGCACTAGTTCCAACCGGTCCTAGCACACACGATATCTTTTGTAAACAGAGATTATTGATTTTTGCCAAATATATCGTATAACATCTTCTATCTCTAATTGAAACAGTTAACAATTCTTTCATAATAAGTTTTTCAAATATTTTACTTTCAAATGAACTGGTTCATTTTGAGTTCCTCACTGAACGGAAAACCCATTCATATATTTCAATCATATGCTTTTTATACATATTATCATTGCGTTACCTAAGCACTTGTGTAATGAGGCTTATAGACTCGTAAATCTTTTATTATTTTACTCGACGCCATTCTATCGACTCCATAAAATATGAAGTTATCTAAGTTGAGGAGCAGCACGGGTTTAACCCAGCTAAGCTGCTTATCAATTGCATTTCGCTTTCGAGCCAGTTTGATTAAAGAATTTGTTTCGACTTGAATGAAATATATCGCTAATATTCAGAGTGTAGTAGCTAAACACCGCTAATATTGTCTCCGATATATATCGACACATATATATATGTACATTCATTCACTATATATACAGCCAGATATCCATCAAAATCAGATGCTATTAACAGGCGTTAAAAAACAACGGGAAAGTTAGACAAATTGATTTCATGAATATATTTTTCGTATACCCGCTCATGTGGTGTTTAGGGCATATTGGTTTTAAGCAGAGCACTTGGAAATACATACATTCTAGACTTGATTTAGAGACTGTTTCGGAGATAAGCTCTGGTTCTCTGTTGAGCTTAAAGATTCTACAAACTATAATGCGTCAAGAATTGATTGGCGAGCGAGTATTGTGCGGTCAGTTCGAGTTTGAGTTGCCATTTTTTGCTGCTGCTGCCGTTGCCGTTGCGCAATGGCCGTGACGAGAACATTGTTAGTAATTGTTGTTGCTGTTCTTGGTGCTGTTAACAAAACATTTTCATTGTTGTTTGTTTATATTCAGAATGCCAATCGGTAAATGCTACAGTTTTGGAGCTAATCTGTGTAAGTCTACGCACGGCTGAGATGCTGAGCTGCTCAGCTGCTGACAGCTGATGGCGAATGCCAAATGGCAAATGCCACAAAAATCAAGAGAGAGAGAGAGAGAGAGAGAGAGAGAGAAGAGGTGTCTGCAGAATGTTGCACGCACTGTTCCCTCCGTCTGTCTGAGTATCTCTCCCCCTGCCCGTTCGTCTGTGTGTGAAACAGAAGCGACATGAAACAGAAGACGCTTCGGTAACCCGATATTATCATTAATACGCAAGCAGCTGACAGCGAGAGCAGCGACCACAACAATTTGATAAAGTATCTTCGAGAGCGCTGAGAAGTGGTCCTCGAGTGGTCCCACTGGATGCCCGATGGCTGCCCAGTGGGGTGGGCGGGCGTTGAGCGTTTTCAGCTATTTTTAGCTAATTATAATTTATTTTCAAACAAATCTCAAATGGACGGGAACAAACTTTTGCAGTTCAAATCGGAACGGAATGCACGTATATATATATATATATATATATATATATATATATATATATATATATATAGATATAGATATTTATATATATAGTTCTAGTATATATATGTATATATTTACTTTCAATTATAGCCAATCATGCGCTGACAATGTCGAAATGGCCAGCCAGCTCAGGCTGGCTCCTGACAGCAGGATAAAGTCCCCCCACTCAAAGTCAAAGCCAGAGCCAGAGCCAGAGCCAAAGCCAAAGTCAGGCCAAATGGATGACCCACAAAGCGAAATTGTTTTTGCCAACGGCTCTTTGTGAATGATTTGTAATTGATACTTGATCTGTTGAAGCGTATAAAAGCCACTTTAGGCGTTGCCATTACGTCACCTTGGCTCAAAGTCGCAGTCGCAGTCGCAGTCGCAGTCGCAGTGACAGTCACAGATTTCAGTCCGTTCAGTTTCAGATACAATTCGAGAGGCGGTCCGGGCTTCAGCTCCGGGCAATTGGGTTAGAACAACAACGAGATAAAGCAAGAAAAAGACACAGAACAAAACAAAATGAGAAAAAACCATATGTGCCCAGAGCCACTAACAAATCTTAGTTAATATAATCAATTCTGTATGCTCTGCCCGAATATATGTATATATATATATATATATATATATATATATGCCCCTTTCACCCTGTGGCACTGCAATATAAACTATTTAACAGCTCTTTTCGAGTTCAATGATCTTTTTTCTATATAATTTGATATTTGCTTTATTGGATTTCAGCTATTCGTGTTCGGAACGTAAACGTTAAACGTTACACGAGTTAGTTTTGGACCAGCGTAACGTCACTTTTCCAGAGAATCTCAAGCGATCACGGAATTTGCATGGAATGAATAATGATCTCAGCTGCAGCTGAGCTCCAGAGCGCGACAGCTGCTGAAAGATGTTGATTACTTTGCCTGGCTCAAGTCTTGCTGAACAACTTCCTCTAAGATCTCTACAGATCTCAGAACCGAACAGTCTACAGAGCACATCGATTGTCATTTCTGCTCTCGTAGCCGAAGGACTTTCTATTTTCTTAGAGTATAGTAAAAAGAGAAAAAAAGAAAAAAAAACTAAATCGCAAACTGAATCATACCAAAAAGCGACATCCAACGATTTGAGCGACTGGACAACTCGAAGCTGATCGAGAACGAGCAGCAGCAGCAACAACAACAACAACAACAACAGCAACAGCAACAATAAACCCGCTTGACTTTGCCTCAAGTTCGTAGCGGAACAGCTGTTTTTGCAGTTGACGTCGCAGTCGCCGCTGCTGTTGGTGTCGCTTCACGCTTCGGAAATTTTCGAGAGATTTTCAGCGTCAAGCTCGGAATCTGAAACTGGTCTTAAACGCGTGCGTCTCTCAGTCTCCCAGTGTCTGTCTGTGTGTGTCTGTGTGTGTATAATGCGTATATAAATCATAAATTTATATACGAGTAATTTAAAAGTTCAGCGGCAGCTACAACAACAACAACAACAACAACAACAGAAGCAGCAGCAGCAGCAGCAACAGTCAGAACATTAAATCGAAACGTAATATACATTTGGCCAATTAATTCCGTTGTTGACTTTAACTAATAAGTTGTTATTGCACATCGTGCCCAACATGTGAACTTATAAATGAATAAAAGCTCAGCCCGAAGTCGGCGTCGTCCAATGCGATTCTCACTGCTGGGACGAGCTTCAGCTGACAGGGATCCAGCTGAGCGCAGCTAAGCACAAGCAGCGCATGAAAATTCGCAAATAAAAAGGGAAAGCCAAAAGAAAAGGAAGCAATAATAAAATGCTGCTTGGTAAATCCCATGCGATGTTTTTCCAGCTCAGCTCTCTCTCTCTCTCTCTCTCTCTCTCTCTCTGCTGTGTTATCTTCTCACTTGCATTGCTGCATTAATATTGTCAAATTAAATGGCTTACAAGCTGGCCTGAGCCTGAGGGTATTTCCCCAAAGAGTGCGGCCCTTCGCTCGAGCACGGGGAACTCCCACACACAATTAACAGCGACAACAACAACAACAATAATAACAGGCAATAAAAATCAGCTCAAAACCAATGGAGAAAACTTCTCGCCTGAACAGGTCAATGCGCTTTTAGCAAATCATTTCAAATTGATAATTTGGCACTAATTCGTCAGATTCTCAAATGCATAAAGGAAACTCAAAAGCTGTTAACTGCATTTAAGTTAACATATCTATGTTATGCATAGTTAACACTTGACTGTAAATGCTCTGTTAACTGTCGATAATTTAAGCTTATCAACTTCCTGCCTTCGGAGTCGATAGAGCAGCATTATAAATTGGATTCTTTTCAAATAAGTAGATAATACTCTAATCTAAATTTCCAAAATATATATATGCTCAAGTTCTATAGTTCAACCTGGTTTGCTTGCCTTTAATTTCCTTTGCTTCCTTCTCTGCAACTGATTTTCCCTTTCCGCCTTCGGTTTATGATTTTTATTATACCCTGAACCCATTGAAAATGGGAAAATCAGGGTATAATGTTTTTGTTGGAGGGCGTATGTATGTAACAGGCAGAAGGAGGCGTGGCAGACCCCATAAAGTATATATATTCTTGATCAGGGAGAGTAGCCGAGTCGATTTAGCCCTGTCCGTCTGTCCGTCTGTCCGTCTGTCTGCCCGTATGTATGAACGCGTCGTTCTCAGAACCTATAAGAGCTAGAGACTTGAAATTTTGTATGTAGGTTCCTGTATAGCACGAAAAGATCGAGTTTGTTAAAAAAATCGATAACTGTCTTAATTTTAATGTTATCGATTAAAAACGAAATCGATGCTCCGTTATATAATTCTATATAATTCATCTTTATAACTAGAGTCTCCAAATTTTGCATTTAGTGATATTTAGGCTTTGCGCAATTTCGGTTTTTGTTAAATTTTGGATGCCACGCCCCCTTCGCCTCAAATTTGTAACTCTCGTATATCAAATACTAGAGACTTGTGCTTTGGCACATACATACATATGGATGACATGATCACGCGCAACAAGTTTGATCAAAATCGTTACTCTAGAAAAAAAGTTATTAAACATTTAATTTCCCATAGCATTGCCATGCAAAGCAGCCAAAGAACAGCTGACGCACCGACTGGCGTGTGTGAGTGCGTGTGCGTGTATATTTTGCTTGTAATGAACGTACATATGCATGTGTATATAAAAGAAACAAAGAATGTTTGGAATAACGGTTCTTCATAGGGTTTAGGGTATACCCTTGTCGAGCGGTCTCGACTAGAGTTTTCTTACTTGTTTTTATTACAAATTATAATTTAATTTACTAAAAAGAAAATCGCCTATGCTCCAAAAATAACCGTATTTATTGATACTTAGCGAAATTAGTACACCCCCCCCCCCCCCCCCCCCCCCATATAATTTATGGACTTATCTTTAGCGGAAAACAGATAAATTATATTGAAAGCAATTTATGGGTTTCCCTCGTTAGATAGATCTATAAATTACATGAAGCTGTAAACTTT
This sequence comes from Drosophila paranaensis, assembly GCA_035047545.1. Lineage (NCBI taxonomy): Eukaryota > Metazoa > Arthropoda > Insecta > Diptera > Drosophilidae > Drosophila > Drosophila paranaensis. Next base: position 554,308 of record JAWNPL010000133.1, on the reverse strand, counting down.
TTCCTATCTTGTACGGGTGTATAAATAGTGACAAAGTGCCTAAAACAGTAGCGAAAACAATGGAAATACTCAAAGCTAATTTGAAACCTGAGTCGAGATGTGTTGGGGAATAGAACTTGAGCACTTTCTATTGTAGTGCTTGTGCCCCGGCACTGGAACTGGAGCTGGACCTGGAACTGTTGTCGTACGACTTAGAGATAGAGAAGATCCACTCGTAGTTGCCACGCTGCAGTGCTCCTGCCCTCATAAATAGCTGAGGCGACATTGTTTGATATTGAGATATGCTTACGTAGGTTAACAGCTGTGTGTGTGTGTGTGCTCCGCCATAAAGTGGATCCCAACTGATGCCCGCCTCATCGGAACATGGCCCAGAAGTCCACCCACCTCGTACGCCTCAACGCTCGGTTTGTCAAACGCCAAGCGTAGTCGTGGTATTGAAATTCTAGACGATATTGCACATAACTGCAAATGCACTCGCAAAACCCACTGCAAACCTACGTCAGCCCGTACACTGAGAGAACAAACTGAAACCTACTCGAATTATCTAATAAATCGCATGCATGTGTGCATACACCAAAGACGCCATAAAACAAAGCCTGCAAGTTACAGCTTTTCTGTAGAAATGATTGCAAAAAACTCACAAGTGCGTGCGAATCACTGAAATGAACTGGGAGCGTCGGGAGGGACCGACTAGAATATACTCTGTGTAGGGAGGGACCGACTAGAATATACTCTGTGCAGCGATTTTGCTGGTAATTAGGGCTGCCTATCTCAGGACTTTACTTATGATGTGTATAACAAATGTGAATCGATTTAAAGCTAAGATAAAGTTATCGATTTTTATTAAATTGACATTTTCAATGGCAATTACAATAGGAAATTATAGTAATGCTGACATCTAATTAGATTTAAAGCTTAAAAATGTTATACATATATAACTGTAGTTTTGAGCTGCGACATATGCGAATTCTTTGTCAACTCGATAAAAATCGATATCAGTATAAATCGATATACACATATATAATGGTAATGCATTTAATTACTGGGACTTTTCGCCAAAAACTGACTTAAGAAATCTTCTTAATCTTTATATTCCAAGTATCGTTCAAATATGAGAGCTATATAAATATATTAACAACTGATATATGTTAGAATTAGTAATCTCATAATGATCTACAAACTTTTGGAGTATCGATATTTGAAAATACTAGTAGGCCGATATCAAACTAGATTCATGGCTAACAGTGCGCAGCAATTTTGGTTAGGTCCAGATTTCTGTGCTTATTGCAGTTAGTTGAATCATATTTTTATGTTTAGCATACTGAGAGAAGGCGTTAGGGACAGCCATGGAACGCAGCAGACGCAATGTCGCATCTGCCACACTCAATTTCGATATTGGTATCGATGCTGTTGCCAACTTGCAGGCGGTAAATTGGCTTGTGGCTTGTTGGTTTTCTGCTCTGCTGGCCTGTTGGCCCGTTCGGCTAGTTTTCATGTTTTAATGGTCAAGTGTCTATAGCGCCACTAAAAACTGGGGCAGCGGAGGCGTGGCCAGCTATTGTTAACGACTGGCAACGCACGAGGCGACCATAAAATGCATTTAATGCATTTGGCCAAAAGGAAATGTTTATGGCTAAGTGTCTGCACAGCGCACTTGTGGGAGTCTGACTGCCCAAGGCGCCAGCCACAGGAGAGATCACAAATGCGACACTTCAAGATCGCAAAGCTTTCAGCAGAATGTAGAGTGCAGCAAAGAGAGTGCGGAGAGTTGCCACACGATTCAAGAAAACCAAATGTACCAAACCAAATGTGCCAGATCAGTTCAGCGTACAATGAATGACTAAAATACAAATTTAAATATCAAAAATTAGTTTTTAAAAATTAAAATTGTATTTATTTTGAAAGTATATGCACATGTGCAGTAATAAATATTAATATTTAGTATCGGCATAAATATTTATAATAAAATATACAAAATTATTCTAAAGTGCAGTTGTAAATATTTACAATATCACATAATATAAATATTTATTATAACGTATGTGCATATAATTTAAAAATATAACAAATTTTAAGATTTCCTTTAATAGTTTAACATTGTATATATTTTTCAATACTTACAATGTAATTGAAAAATACATATAATATAATGTTTATTTTCTTAATTTATTGTATATACTTTTATTTAAAATTGATTTTTTTTTTATTTTTAATTTATATGTATGTACATTAGTATGATATGATATGCACATATAATTAAAAAAAAATATTAAATACAATTTAATGATTTTTTGTTAGATTTTAGTGAATTTTACTAAGTTGACTGCAACTGCAAGACCATATTCAAGTTTACATTTTATTAATTCATTTAAAAATTTGTGTATATATATTAGCATTTTAATGACTAACTAAAGTAAATTAAAAAATTAAAAAAAAGAAATGTTTTTCGCAAATGAAACCAGCTGTTAAGTTAATTCTTTGGCTTGAGTAGAGAATAGGTACACTTTCAACGAATCTGGTACATTTGGCTGTCCTCTTTGGTACAAGAGATTACGCTCAAGTGGCAACCGTGGCTGAGAGCTGAGAGCTGAGAGCTGAGAGCAGGCAGCAAGGCAGCGCAAGGCAGCAGCTAGCGATCGTCGCTTCGGCTGGCAATTTATGCTGCTGCCGCTGCGGCTGCTGTTGCAGTCGGCGTCGGGAAGTGTAGAATGCAACAAAACAAAAACAAAAACACAAACGGCGAATGCAAAATGAGCAACATTTGTGTTGTTGTCGTCGTTGTTGTCGCTTGCTTGTCTTCTGCTCCGCTTAACAGTGAAGAACAGCAAACACGCACACAGACATAAACAGAGAAACAAAAGCAAAAAGGTAAACATATCAACTCACCAATAACACACAGAAGAAAAAAAACACAACAAAAACAAAGCGTGTCGCAGGTAAACTAATTAAGAGGTAAGCACACAACACAACACAGCACAGCACGGCACAAACACAGTAAAAAAACAGTGAACAAACAACACGAACAAATGCAATTATTATTACAATATTTGTTTATTACGATTATAATGCATAAGCTGAAATATATAAATAGATTAATTACTTTGAAAACCACGTTTTGGATGCTTCTGGGGACTCCAAACTTTCAACGACGTTGCCGCCGCTGTCGCCGTCGCCGTCTCCGTCGCTGTTGACGCAGTTGCAGCGACGCTGACAAGAATGCAGCTAAAATAAAACACACACACACACACACACACACTTCTCTTGTTATAGTTGTTGTTGTTGCTGTTGCAGTGAGAGAAGTCGGCGAATTGTTGTTGTTGTTGTTGCCGTTCTTATCGCACGTCCCTCAGCAGCCACGTTCAGTTTTAAGTTTTGATTGTTTTTGTTATTGTATTTGACTAAATAATATTATTATTTGTTTTAGCTGCATTCAGTATGTGCTTGAGTACAATTGCATTTGGAGGAAACAACGGGCAAACATTGTTTGTAAACACACACATTCACTTGACCATCAGCAACAAATGACAACACGAACTGAAACTGAAACACGCGCGCATTTTGCGGCACTGATGCAAAATGATGCGCGCGCGAGCGTCACACGTCCGCCTCATTCGGCTTCGTTTTTGTTTCTGAATTATCGATGGCATGCATTTGCTTCAAATGGCGCGTTCTTATCGATAACATTTCGGCCCGTTTAACAGCTCCAAATACGAACTCTTCACCATTCTGTACACGGACAGTGCCATTCGGAGCTTAACAGCGCGCTTTACTGTTAGCAGCACAGGCTGTGTTAACATGCTGTTGGTCGTTATGAGATTTAAACTAATTTTATGTGATTCATGTACAATGCGTTGGGTTTAATTTTTGTGCATTATATATATGAATTATATATATTTTTGATTGACTTTTATCACTTTTTGCAGTTTCTAAAGGCATTTATAGGAATGTTTATATATATACAATATTTTACTTAATATTTTTGTAGCTAAAACAAATAATGTTTTCTGTCATTGAAGAACTCAGAAAAATTAGTTAATTTTTTGCGGAGCTACACCAAAAAAACAAAAACAAAAATATATATATATATATGTATATGTATAATGAATTTCATTGGCGGACGTGACCGCTGCAGAGGATGCTGCTAATTGGAATATGATTATGATGGCGATGATGATGATGTTGATGATGATGATGATGGTGCTGCTGGTTGATGATGATGGCAATCAAAAATTATAAACATAATTGCAAATAGAATTTGCCAGCCTTGATTAGTTGGGGCGAACCGCTAATTAAAATGCGCTTCTGCTAATTAACTGTTGGCTCGGAATCAAATCATATTAATTTTAATTAAAAAGGACACAAAGTTTAACTCTCTGAAACTAACTTCGCAGCCAGCCACTCGTCCATCCATCCGCATCCACAGCACCACAGACCGCCCGCCCGCCCACACAGCACTGGGCAATTCATCAGCGTTTGTCAAGCCCGCAACGTTTATAAATCTTTGAAGCTGTCGAATTAAGCGCTGCCATTCATGGACACGGCCCGAGTTCACTGTACCAGCAGCGGGCCAGCGGGCCGGGTTCCCGGGCAATAATTCTTGGTGTGTACCGCTGTCAATTAGAAGTTGCTGCGGAGCCCAACTCGACGGCGCACACAGCTCCGAGAGCGTGTCCCTTTCGCTTGACACATCAAATTCATTTTACATCAAATTAAAAAGTTCCCTCTCAGCGGTTTCTCTGTGCCCCCTTTCTGCGGCTGAAGGCATGTCTGATCCTATAAGGAGACTGTGAACTGGAAACATACATATGTGCATATAAAGTATATATATTATACAAATATTAATTTAAAGATTTCGCTTTAAGTTATTAGCATTGTTTTCTCAAGTCACTTTAGCTATAATGTCCGCAAGCTTTTCGTTTTAGATTACATAGATATAGATATAAGGTATACAAATAGACAACTTGTCAGGTAGCTCATATTGCTTAAATTAATCAGAAACATTTCCTCATAACCTAAATAAAAATATATATCTTTTTATATCTCAACATATGAGTCTACGTTTCCATTTCCTGGAAATATTCCTGAAGTGTCATTAGCATTTCCGTCTAAAATTTCAGAACTTAACATGTGCATATAAAAACTTTAACATTTTTAAAATACTTGATTAACATTTCTTTCAAAAATGTTACATTTTCTGAAAGATCTATATATATATATATATATATATATATATATATATATATATATATATATATATATATATATATATATATATATATATATATATATATATATATAAACTATAGTATGCCAAGTTCAAAAATTTTTATTCAAGGTTGCCTTTTTTCATATTTTTATTTGAATTCGAGTTACCTTAGCCCAGCCAAAGCCAATTTTATGCAAACTAAAATATTTGTTAAAAATATGAAACTAACAACTAAAACTAGTCGCTCCGGCCATATCCGTTCGTCAATCTGTTTGTCCATCTGTATGCAGAAGTCGCCAGAGACTAGAAGTTCGAAACGTTTAAAAATATATGTCATTGCATATAGGTTGAAATGACATGCTGTTCAAATTATATCTTCTATTCAGTCATATAAAAATTTATTCAGCTCAGGGTATCTTCTAGTCGTTCACTACCCACCAGGGCACTTTTAGCAGTTACCTTTTAATACCAGCATTTGGCCAAAACACAGAGCTGAGCACTGCAATTGGGTCAGGCCGAGCAGCGCTCATTGCGGCTGGCAAATTTATTTGCAATATGCATTCAAGAAAAGGACATTCGAAGCATACACTGCACAAAAAAAATACTGCTTTCGATTTGATGCTAGAAGAGTGTTTACTAGTTGAAAGCTCTATGAATGAATGGCAGATGAATAAGTTAAGTTGAGATGAGTTGGCAATTGAACCTGTTTGTGTTCTATAGTTGGTGAAGGCCAATGAATTTTCTCTCAGTGTAGCCGCAAAGCGTCACACGAAACCTTAATTACAGCTGCACGTTTGACAAATCTAAGAGTCTGAGAATTTGCTGCATCGTTTCATCAGAATGAGAAATGTCCGATGTGTGTGTGTGTGTGTGTGGGCAACAGGTGTTGCCTCCGATTACATTTGGCCATAAAGGCTGGCAAGGAAAAGGACTGAGGGGGCAAGTGGAGGCACGTGTTGCACATGTTGCACGCTCGTATTGCATTGCACCATTGATTGGGCCGACTAATTGGCGCTGTGAGGCTCCCTTCTGCCAGCTAAATGATGCGAACCGCAACTGAAGAATGCAGCTGCAGTCGCAGCGCCTTAAAACGTGCCTTGCAATTAACATAGATTTCATTTGGCTCTGCGGCTTACAGATCCCAGTATTCGGGTTCTAATTAGATTCAATTGCGGGAACTCTGACTACCTTTCGGCCAACTACACCTATTTGCTAAAGCAGTCAAGGCAGCCTTAAATTCCATAATTCAAAATGCCATTTCAAAGAAAAATATCATGAAATATTTATATTTTATTATTTACATATATTATGTATTATTTATTTATTTTGAAAAGGGCATTGAAAGGTCGAAAGTCGACTTGAAAGTAAACGAAAACTGGAGCAGCTTAGGGGCATACCTATGCACAGCCAGTGGTAATATTGATAAGATAGATTCAGCTAATGGAAGCTTAATAAATTACGGGTCGAGTGCTACCGACTGCAGAATACTCATTCACAGCACAGCTGACAGCTTCAGCTCATTGCAAGATATATCTATGAGTCATATCTTATTGATCGTCAGTTGTTTATATATCCGCCATATCAGTTGCCAGTTGGATATATATCTATCCGTCATATGTTAAATTTATATACGGCACCTTATCTTTTTATCATGTCAAATTTCTGAACGCGAGTATACATTCCAAATCTCATCTAGCACATCATTGTGGTTTTGAGATACTGTATTGGGAAAATCTTGACAGCTTATAAGCAAGCGTATATATTCGAAAGTATATATTCGAAATTTCAAGTCTCTAACTTCAATAGCTTCAACCAATATACTCACTTCACTTTCGCGAATGAGTATGGAAACAAAATGTTATTTAAAGAGAGAGAAAAAAGGCTTGGGGAAATCACTTCACAATCTGGAAGATTGGCCAGATAATCAGATTTATGTCACTGCTCAAAAGAGAACTCTGAGGAGAAACGGAGGTAAAATTGATTATAATTAACTGTGTAAAGACATGATTAAAGTAACAAAATATTTGAATAACAAATTGCGATTGTTCTGTCGTTTTTCTTGTTGTTGAGAGTAAATCTCACTTAGATTTCAATTAAGGTTCGACTTGGGACAGACAAAGAGTGCTTGCATATATCAGCTGTCATCAGCATCATCCAAGCTTAGTCATGCAGCTGCTGTTGCTTCCCAGGTGACGATGAAATGCGTCAATGGCATCAGCAGCAACAGCTCTGGCAGCTCGCCATGTGGCCTGGTTGCAGCTACAGAAATAGACAGAAAGATTAACGCATCGAGGATATAATGTTGTGATGCTTGCTTGATGCTGTTACAAGGACGACAGTCCCAGTCCCTCTCTCTCTCTCTCTCTCTCTCTCTCTCTCTCTCTCTCTCTCTCACTCTCACTCCGCTTCTCTCTATAAATATATTTATATCTCTGTTGATTGGTTTGTCATCATGAAGACGCTCGTGCACTTTGAGCGCATTGAAATATTAAAGTCGTACATAAATTTAGCCATAAAGCTTCAAGCTGTTGCACCCTCACATACGCACCCACGTATAGTCGACGCTCGCCTTGCAGGCTGCAATTACATTTATGGCTGGCGGGGTTATGCGGCGTATGCGTATTTATTATGCCGCGCGCATAAAAGTATGCTATAAAATGTTTGCGAAATTTTCAAGTGTTCGAATTTGTTGGCCAAGATTCAGCAAGCTTGACGCACACATTGAGCCACTCATTATGAACCGAAAGCGTTTGCAGCGGCAATTGAAAAACTGCGTAAAAGCTGAAGCAACAGCGAATTTGCCATTATTTTGCGTGGATTATTCCGGATCAGTGAGCGGCGATGAATCAACATATTAAAAGCTGAAAGAGCCCCGAAAACCTTCGCAATTTGTATGCGATGAGGTGGCGTCTTACGACATGCGTGAATTCCATTTCATTTCATTCGTATGCAAATATTTCCCTTCCACGAACTCCCTTTAAGTGTGCGTGTGTGTGTGTGACGCCATTTTGTGCTGCATATTTTGCATGCGTGTGTGTGGGAGTGTGTGTGTGTGTGTGCGGCTTAATGTTTGTCACTTCAAGCCTTAAAGAAATACGGGAAAATCAAGTGGCCAAGGTCCCGCTTTAATTGGCCCACACAAATTGATAATTGAGTCAAACGATAGCATTGTGACTCTTCTGACCAACCGCGCACCGCCCCGACCTGCCCCGCCCCGCATCGCCCAACTATGCGGGCGTTCGTGTGGCACACGATTAACAAGAGCCATTGATAAACATGAAATGCGAGTTGTGGCCAAGCCAAAGCACCGCCTTTCAAAGGCACCAAACAAAAGTTCCTTTTCTCCTCCCTCACACACACACAAGGACAAACGCATGCATTCAATGCCAGCGGCAACGCGGTGCTGCTGCTGGTCGGTGGGGCAGCGGCCGGTTGACTATGGACGCTCAGCTGTGCCGTGAAATGAGTGTGCGTGTATGTGTGTGTGTGTGTGTGTATGTGTGTGGCCGTGTGAAACTCGTTTGCCTGCAGCTTAACATTTAATATACAGCCTTCATATGGCACACGGTGCCACAGCTCCTCCTCCTCCTCCTCCTTCTCCTCCATTTCCATTTCCATATTTTCAATCTCTATCACTCAGCAGAATTGTTTGGCTGACTGAATGGCGGAGTGTGTTACCAGCTCTGAACGACTAAAGGATGCTCTTTAGAGGGCTTTACAGTGATAGTAGGCCAGCAGCTTGCTTAGAGATTAGCCGAACTTTGAGTCCTCTTCACATGCACAAAGTGGGAGCATTGCATCGCTCGTATGCCAATTTTTTCTGTTATTTCTGCATAGTTGGCATATGAAAGATAATTTATAATAAATTCGAACATATTATTAATTATTATATTAAAATTTAAATGTATTCAATATTTTAAATAGTTTAGAAACTAAAATTATTGAAAATAGTATCGCTCTTGTTAGGTCACCCATATCAAGAGATCGACTAAGAACCAGTTAATCAATTAAATTAGAATTACGAAAATACCTTAAACAGATCTTAGATTTGGGACGCTAAGCAACTGCAACTAAGTTGTTCCTATAAAATATATACCAAATGGACAATAAGAGTAGAGAAGTGTGGAGTTGGCATAGACCATCCTTGAGTCACTACAAATTTGTTGATTGATCTAAATTGAGAGCCTGCAAAGGGAAGTTTCATTCAATAAAGTAGACAAATTGAAGTTTACTAGCAAGCAGCACGTTACTCAATTAATCAGTCAATCAATCAGTCTAGTTCGATTCCAGTAAAAACAAAACTCATAGTTTGAGCAAAGTCTCACTCTCTCTCTCTTTGTTTTTTTCTCTCTCTTTCTTACTCTCGATATGCCTTGCTCTCTCTCTCTCTCTCTCTCTCTCTTTCTTTTTGTCTCCTTTAACTCCATCTCCATCTGCTACTCTCTCTCCTTCTCACTTCATATTTCTATCTCTTTCCCTTCCCTTATCTTTTATTTATACCTCTCTCTTCTATTTCTATATCTCTCCCTATTTCTTCTTATCCATACCTCTCTACCACTCTCTATTTAAGTCTTTCTGTCTTTCTGTCTTTCTCGCTCTCTCTCTCTCTCTCTCTCTCTCTTTCTCTCTCTCTCTCTCTCTCTCTCTCTCTCTCTCGCCTCTAACTCTCACTCCCTCCGTCTCTCTCTGTCCCTCTCCCTATGTCTAGAGACACATTATTCTCCTTGTGTTCTCATACATCAGTGCCGTGCATTCATCTGGCATCAGATGCGAAATCAATTTTGCGAATGCAAAGAACTTCGAGAACATCAAATCAAATTAATTTAACCACGCAATCAGAACGCAGCAAAAGAAATGCAGCCTTTGGCTGGCAGCTCACATTGCACAGCCCACACGCATTCCCAGCCAGCTCAAGGTCAGTGCAGAGGGAGACAACTGCAACGGGAGCATAAACATTGTTATGGTCACAAGAAGCCAAACATACGTAACTGAAATATATATGACAAGAATGCTGCTCAGGCTAGCACATAACGGAGTAACGCTAAGAATGAAAATTGTTATCAAATAAATGGAATATTTACAGAGGAAATACACCGAGGACATGCACAGTGAAGCCTCCCAAAAGTTGTCACAATTGAGAAATTTATTATTACCCGCTTTGCCTTACACTTGTGTATCTAAACTAGTTCCGAGTTTCAAATCTAATCAACAAATAGATAGATAGATAGATAGATAGATAGATAGATAGATAGATAGATAGATAGATAGATAGATAGATAGATAGATAGATAGATAGATAGATAGATAGATAGATAGATAGATGACATTGGATGTTGTTGTAAGATGGTCTCAGTGGCCTGATATCCCTCCTATATCCTTAGCTCGAGTTGTAGTCAGATCCGGAGTAGAATATTCATCACATTTTATACTTTAAAAGAATCGATACAATAAATTTAAAATAATCGATAGACTCTCAAGAATTTTCCAACTTGTTATCGATTTTTATCGATTTAACACAAGTGAATTAAAAGCCTACTTGAAGGATAGTAGGTATCCTTGGTTTCCAAGCGGATCTACGGCATAACCTTTTATTGGTTAGAAGACCGGACAGGCGACCAGATCGACTTGTCTGTTAATCATCATTGAGAATATTCAATATGCCACGCCTACTTCTCTCTGTCATCTATCCTACATTTGCCTTAAAAGAACTCCTGCCTATGCTTAACAATCACTCAAAAGAAACATACGTATACATATATGTCTATATGTATGTATATCAATCAATCTCTATATCGTATATAGTTATAAGATTCAGAACTTCATTTATTATATTGGCTTATATCAGCAATGAATACATAACAAGTGCATATAAATTAAGGATTTTATTTCTCATTTTGCGGAGTAGAAATAGCCCTCATTAATATTTACAATTGAGCGGGGCAGAGAAACGAAATGAGAAGCTGACCCGAATGGGGGTTGAGCCGCAGACAACAAAGGGGGTTCAACGAGCAGAGCTTGACCAAGGCGGCCCACGCTTGACCAGGACTGACCAGGGGCAATCAACAGAAACAAAAACAGTGCGAAGGAGAACATTTAGAGAGAAGTGTTTGATGTCGTCGTTGGCTGCTGGCTCGCAGCTCGGGACAGGCGAGACAGTCGTACAATTGGATGAATACGACGTGCGTTTAACTGAGAAATAGAGCGACATCCGGCAGGAGGTTTGCGGGCTTATATAGACGTGCCTAGGGCCAACGGCAAACAGCAAACAGCCAACCGGTCATAAGAGCCCCAACTACAACGAGAGTGTGTGCATGGGTTCGTTTGCCTGGGTCGCAGTTGCGCCCGCTTGCCTAGCTGCCTCGCTGCCTCACACATTTGGCGCATCGTTTTTCTTCATTGCAATGGCCGAAAAAAGGAAAACAACGAACTGACCCAGAACTTAACAGCCCACTGGAGAGGTCGAGAGGTTCATATGAAACTCACGTGCCTCGCGCGTAAATTACAAAGAAAATTTGTGTAGCTGCAGCTCGGCCCGTTGGCCACTCAGTTGATGATGATTTGTATAGCTCCCTCGATGCCATTTAGCCAAGATCTACATCAGATGCGAAGGGGCGTAGGCAAAGGGCTTACAAATCTTTGTGAAAATTAGCCATGACTGCCGAACTAATTGACAGACTTACTGACTCACTGACTGAGTGGCTGACTGACTCACTGGATTACCTGATTAAGGCCACAGGCAGAGAGTAAGTGATTGATTGACTGTCTAATTGAGTGGCATCTTGACTGATACTGATTGACTAACTGAGTGATTGACTGAGTGGCTGACTGATTGATGGACAAACTGGGTGATGAACTGTCTGACTGAATGAGTGTCTTCTAGACTGATACTGATTAAATAACTGAGTGACTCTCTGATTGAGTGAATGATTAACTGATTAACTGAGTGATTGACTGATTTATCGAGCGACCGACTGATTGACTGATTGAGAGAATAGGTGACTTACTGGGTGGATGACTGACTGGATTACCTGACTAATTCACGTACAGAGAGTAAGTGATTGATTGAATGATTGACTGTCTAATTAAGTGGCATCTGACTGATACTGATTGACTAACTAACTGAGTTACTGGCTGATTGAGTGATTGACTGACTGATTAGCTGACTTATAAAGTGATTGTCTGATTGACTGATTGATTGACTTTTTGAATGACTGTCAGGCTGACTGAGTACCTCACTAATTGACTGATTGACAGATTGACTGACTGTATTATTGAGTGACTTCCGGACTGATTGATACCAATTCACTAATAGGTTACTGATGGAATGGCTCATTGACTGACTTATTGAGTGACTGACTGATTGATAGATTGATTGATTGACTGACTGATTAAGTAGTTGACTGACTGATTGACTAAGTGGGTGACCGCCTGACTGGCTGATTGACAAACTTATTGAGTGCTTTGTCAAATGACTGGTCAGACTGACTGAGTACCTGACCAGCTGCCGACTGATTGAGTGACTTTCTGAGTGGCTATCCGTATTATATATGTAAGCCTCTGGGGGACATGGCAAAATCGAAACAATCTGCATATTCCGCAGCTATGAAGCTATTTCTCCTGAATTCAACAATTAGAGACTCTGACTAGAGGGACTCTGTCCCTTGTGATTGATCTAGTTTTTGTTATCTTTCACAATATATTAGTTGAAGCCGAAGCTCATGTTGCAGATATTTGCACTTTAAACATACACACACACACACGCACGTACATGTGCACTGTGGTGAGTGTATGTGTGTAACGTTGTGTTGCGCATACGTTGCACTGGCCGCTGTGGCCTGCCGAGGCACCAGCGCGAAACCAATTATTAGGAAAATGGATGCCAAATCGAAGGTACACCATGAGAGAAAGAGAGAGCGAGAGAGAGAGAGAGAGGGAGGGAGGGAGAGGTAGAAAAACCACGGAGGTGGTCAGTAGTTAAAGCAACTGCAAATGCTTTAACACCAAACAAGAAGATGAGGCAGAAGCCACAGCAAAAAGAAACTGGAACAAGATTAAGGGGCCACAAACGACATTTTGACTGTCAGCTGCGTGCGTGCTGCGATTTGTGGCCGACACGTACGGGGCACGGCTATTAAGTGAAAGTTGGTATCCGAGTAGATTAAAATTGAATTAGGCGACCAGCAGCAGCAGCAGCAGAAGCCGAAACTTAAATGTCTCCAGCATATGGAGGCCTCGAATGCTGACGTCCGACGAATGGCCACTGAGATCTGCTTCAATAACAATGGACTCCAACGGGCAGTAGCTTAAAAAAGTTGACTGAACAAGGACAAAAGTTTGTCACTGAATAAGCTGTCTTTGTATGTGTGTAGGAGTGAGTGTGAGTGTGCGTGTGTGTGTGTGTGTGTGGGTATGTGTGTTAATTGCAATTCTCTTCATCATGGCAAAATGAAGCGGTTTGTGGGTTGAAGAACTTGCTGCACGAAATGTGCCCGAAAAAAAAAACTGTGGGTCCGCTGTGATGAATGCAGCGCTATTTAAATACAAACAACGCCCATGCCACGCCCACTTCGGTTGTGGATGGTATTTCAAATTAAATTATAACGCACAATTTGATAAGTTTGAAAAGCGTAAAATTGGAAGAGAGCGAGGGAGGCAGGAAGGGAGGAAGGGCGATAACCAAGCGTCCCCAACAGCAGCAGTAATAATCATGATTATTATGACTATGATCATAATGATGATGAAATTCAATTATTTGCTATTGGGCGGGCGGGAAAAGTTGAAACAATCCAGTAAAACTAAACAGGCAGACTGAAGCAGCACCACACTACGCGCACCACCCACTCTCGCTGGCCCACAATTGCCTGCGGTTTAGCTGCAAATTAATTTTTAAGTGACCAAAAACAAAACAAGCCAAAGCCAAAAGCAAAGGAAAAAACTCGGAGCTAAAGTTGTCCACATAATGGAGAGAAATTGGGAGCTTGCTCCAAACTCTGACAATTCAATTTGGCCAAGGACTTTTATAGCTTGAGAGTCGAGCAGGCCAGGAGCAGACTCCGGGCCAAAGACACACCGCACAAGAGTCTTTAAGTGCTTTTACTGCAGTGCAATGACCAGCTAAATTAATCAATAGTCTTGCTGGAGGAGGTGGAGGTATAAAGACACCAGCAGCAGGAACAGCAGCAGGAGCGGTGCCTAAAACAAAATAACTTTCTGGCTGACTTTACGACTCCGACAGATGATTGACGACGACAGCTGAAGTGTGCTCGCATTGTTTAGGGTTTCTACTTCAATATGTATGAAGAGCTGCTCTCCTTAGGAAACGTTTCACATAACAATCAAAGGACTTCTTTCAGTTTATTCTAGCTATAATAGTGGGAGCTCTGAAAGGGTCTAAGCACACATTGTCCATGGATTGGTCTGATTAGAAATTGTCCAGTTTCTACCACGTGAGCGTTGGACAAATGACACAAAACGCAAATTGTGCCGCGAGGCCACTGTGGCCATTCCACGTCACAGGACGCGGATAAATCAGTTGGCAAACGGCAGAAGACAGACAACGGGGCAGGGCAGGGCGGCACAGGAAGGACTCTGTGCCCATGTGGCTCTCAATAAATGCGACGCGGACACCCAACACGGCTGACAGCATCAGCCCGGACAGCAAATTATCCGGTTTCCCTTTGATGAAGGCAGCAGCACATTGTGGCATCAACACATTGGATGGCTGCTACCTGTCGCCACCCCACCATCCCACCACCCGGCCATCCCCTCCAGCTGTTATCCTGCGCCGCTATTCAGGTTGCCGTCACAGACGCGAGCGAAACTGACGCCATTGTTGGCCGCGTGCTCGTTGCTGTTGCTGTTGTTAATGCTGCCCCACTTTGTTGGAGCCCAGTGACTGTTGACTAACGACTAAGCTGCAATTACCAATACCAATACCAATATCAATTGTCGCACGAGCCCTATCCATTAGAGGTCGGAGAAGTCCGTCAGCTTCCTGGCGCTGACACCTCAACGCGGCCCGTTCGAATTAATGAAGCACTTAAGCCTCGCAGATGCCAACGAGCTCAAATAAATATGAATATAAATATGAACATTAGTGTGAATAGTAATGTGTAGACAAATATATGAATATGAATAAAGGGTACTTCATATGAATAGGCATGACTAAATAAATGCTTGCAATCAATAGAGAGCGAGTGAAGGGTAAAAAGATAAATGCGCTATAGAGTCTCTGACAACAAGCAGCAAATAAATTCACTTGAGACTAAAAAAAAAAAAAAAAAAAAAAAACAAGTAAGAAAACTCTAGTCGAGACCGCTCGACTAGGGTATACCCTGAACCCTGCGAAGAACCGCAATTCCAAACAATCTCCGTTTCTTTAATATACATAAGTTTATATATATGTTCATTACAAACAACACATACACACACACATACACAGGCGCAAGCACTCACAAGCGCAAATCGTTGCGTCAGCAGTTCTTTGGCTGCTGTTTGCATGGCAATGCTATGGGAAATTAAATGTTTAATAACTTTTTTTCTAGAGTAACGATTTTGATCAAACTTGTTGGGCGTGATCACGTCATCCATATATATGTATGTGCCAAAGCGCAAGTCTCTAGTATTTGATATACGGGAGTTACAAATTGGAGGCGAAGGGGCGTGGCACCCAAAATTTAACAAAAACCGAAATTGCGTAAGACCCAAATAACACTAAATGCAAAATTTGAAGACTCTAGCTAGAAAGATGAAATAGATAGAATTTTTTAGCTTAATTTAGATTTTCGTTTTTAATCGATAACAATAAAACGATAACAGTTATCGAATTTCTGAAACAAACTCGATATGCGCGCCCTATACAGGGACCTACAAAAAAAATTTGAAGTCTCTAGCTATTGTAAGTTCTGAAATCGACGCGTTCATACATACGGACAGACGGACAGACGGACAGACGGACAGACGGACAGACGGACAGACGGACAGACGGACAGACGGACAGACGGACAGACAGACAGACAGACGGACAGGGCTAAATCGACTCGGCTTGTCTCCCTGATCAAGAATATATATACTTTATGGGGTCTGCCACGCCTCCTTCTGCCTGTTACATACATACGCCTTCCAACAAAAACATTATACCCTGATTACCCATTTTCAATGGGTTCAGGGTATAAAAAAAAAAAAAAATCTGAATATGAATATGAATAAGACTATGACAAAGAATATGAATATGAACTTAAGGAGGGCGATTATGTGATGTATGATGTATTATGAATATGGAAACAAATAAGAAAATTTACATATATGAAGAGAGAAATAAATATGAATATGAATATGAATATGAATATGAATATGAATATGAAGATGAATATGAATATGAATATGAATATGAATATGAATATGAATATGAATATGAATATGAATATGAATATGAATATGAATATGAATATGAATATGAATATGAATATGAATATGAATATGAATATGAATATGAATATGAATATGAATATGAATATGAATATGAATATGAATATGAATATGAATATGAATATGAATATGAATATGAATATGAATATGAATATGAATATGAATATGAATATGAATATGAATATGAATATGAATATGAATATGAATATGAATATGAATATGAATATGAATATGAATATGAATATGAATATGAATATGAATATGAATATGAATATGAATATGAATATGAATATGAATATGAATATGAATATGAATATGAATATGAATATGAATATGAATATGAATATGAATATGAATATGAATATGAATATGAATATGAATATGAATATGAATATGAATATGAATATGAATATGAATATGAATATGAATATGAATATGAATATGAATATGAATATGAATATGAATATGAATATGAATATGAATATGAATATGAATATGAATATGAATATGAATGTGAATATCAATTTAATTTATAACAAAACTATTGTATTTTTAATGATATCTATGAAAATGTATTTAAGATAGATTGCAAATAGATAACCACGGCAATGTAGATAAATTCAGGAAAAATCCTATTGAATATAAGCCAAATGCTGTTGGCCTTGATTCTGTTTTGCATTTAAGCGCGCCATATAGTAGTTCATGGCTTAATACGAATGTTGCTCAATGTAAACAAAAACAAAAACAAAAATTTACATCTCATAAGGCTTTCGGAACACGCACGAATTCATTCAGTGCTGTTTGTCGACTGCGAATGGCATCAGACGACGCCATTCTCTGGCCGAAAGACAAGTGGAATTGATTCCGTTGGATAATCAAAGCTGCTGGACTTATTAAGCCACAATTTGCTGCTGGCTGGACGAGTGGATGAGTGGGTGTGAGTGGGTCGCACATGCGGTCTGGGGTGGCTCAACAAATGTTGTTTGTTGATGGAAGGAAGTCACGACCACAGCATGCGCTTTCCTAGAAGTAAATTGTTTACACCACTGGCTACAAAGTGCGTCAAATTTCACGCCCAATTTAATTGATATGAAAATGCGTCGCGGCTTTTCCAGCCATTGCGTGTTTGCGCTCTCTCAGGCCCTCGGAATTCGAGGTATTTTGTGTAAAGAGTTCGAGTGCTCGAAGGTTTATTAGAGGGCGAACGCCAACAGTTTGTGACGCCTTGATTTATATTAATTCATCCATTGCCGCAGGGCTGGCTGGCTGACTGGCTGGCTGAGTTACGACAGGTCAGAGTGGGCGAGCATGTAAGCCAATTAAAGCTGTCAGTTGGGTCGAAGGAGCGAGAAAAAGAAAGCCATTCATAGAATAGGAGAAAACTTATCTGTATCAGAATAAACACATCAATAAACTCTATTAGGCCAGCTCTTTGTATCGCATTAAACCTTTAATCTAAAGCAAAATCTGAGGTTCTGCATGCAGTCAAGCTTCGCTTTATCTCAGTTAGGGTCCGATCACCCCTATGGCCGCTTGTCCTTGCACTGAAAGAAAAGGCATGTTAAATTCACAATAATATACTATAATTGCAAATTGGAGTTGCATGAGCTAAGCTCATAGCTGTGCGATAATTCTCAATCATTCAATTACATGGGCTAACTGGCTCAGTATTTTGGCACAGTGTATCGCTTAGCTGACCCATAAAATGCTATCAGACGCTTGCTGCGATGTCTGTCTCTGTGTATTCGCTCAAAAGAAAAAGCACACAAACAATTTAGCCAACATGATTCCTTCTTTTTTATACCCTGAACCCATTGAAAATGGGTAATCAGGGTATAATGTTTTTGTTGGAAGGCGTATGTATGTAACAGGCAGAAGGAGGCGGCAGACCCCATAAAGTATATATATTCTTGATCAGGAGACAAGCCGAGTCGATTTAGCCCTGTCCGTCTGTCTGTCTGTCTGTCCGTCTGTCCGTCTGTCCGTCTGTCCGTCTGTCCGTCTGTCCGTCTGTCCGTCTGTCCGTCTGTCCGTCTGTCCGTATGTATGAACGCGTCGATTTCAGAACTTACAATAGCTAGAGACTTCAAATTCTTTTTTGTAGGTCCCTGTATAGGGCGCGCATATCGAGTTTGTTTCAGAAATTCGATAACTGTTATCGTTTTATTGTTATCGATTAAAAACGAAAATCTAAATTAAGCTAAAAAATTCTATCTATTTCATCTTTCTAGCTAGAGTCTTCAAATTTTGCATTTAGTGTTATTTGGGTCTTACGCAATTTCGGTTTTTGTTAAATTTTGGGTGCCACGCCCCCTTCGCCTCCAATTTGTAACTCCTGTATATCAAATACTAGAGACTTGCGCTTTGGCACATACATATATATGGATGACGTGATCACGCCCAACAAGTTTGATCAAAATCGTTACTCTAGAAAAAAGTTATTAAACATTTAATTTCCCATAGCATTGCCATGCAAACAGCAGCCAAAGGAACTGCTGACGCAACGATTTGCGCTTGTGAGTGCTTGCGCCTGTGTATGTGTGTGTGTATGTGTGTTGTTTGTAATGAACATATATATAAACTTATGTATATTAAAGAAACGGAGATTGTTTGGAATTGCGGTTCTTCGCAGGGTTCAGGGTATACCCTAGTCGAGCGGTCTCGACTAGAGTTTTCTTACTTGTTTCGTTTTGGCTTAAGGCAAGCGACACCAGTCGCCCGAGTGCTGGCAACAAGTTCAGAACTAGTTCAAAGGTCGATTGCAAAAGGAAACTCCTCTGGCAACTAATTGAAACACTCAACTAACTTTAGACTAATAGCCCTAATAGCTCTAATGGCTCTAATGGCTGCATCAATTAATAAAGGTCATCAAAAGAGTGTAAAATGAACTAGTTCGCCTAGTTCAATACGGCTATCACTGCCAGCAGGCGGCACTCAATCATTTGCTTGGCAGCACTGCCACCGAGTCTTTTGATGAAGCGTTCATTTTAATTGCTCATCATGAGTGAAGCAAAGTGGTTGCGGTGGTGCAAAGTGGTCGAGGGACTCACCCGCTGTGCTTCAACTTTTTCTCCCCATATATTTTTTTTTCTGGTCAACGAACTTTGACGTGTCACACGGCGGCCCCAGCTGTTTGAGTATTTTTCTTTTTTTCGACTTTTTTCTAATACGGGCGGCATACCAAGGCCATAATTATGCCCAGCCATTCCATTACACACGCCCACATGCGCTCAGACACACACACACACAGGCACACGCACACGCACACGCTCTATCTTTGACATTTGTAATCTGCCATCATCGGACATGGAACACGATTATTGTGCGTTCATTTGAGGTTATGGCGTCGGCAACGTGCTTATGGGTTTTATTTCCTTACACCCTGTACACACACAACTAATGCCCAAATAAGGGCATGATCTAGCTGAATGGGCAGCAGAAAAACAACATCACATATCCTAGAAAATAAGTAAATAAATTAAGGAGGGAAGCTATTCCCCAGATGTTATTTAGCCTAGTATCTAGTAAGTATTTTGACATCTAAAACATAGTTAACCTACTAAAGATTGTTTACTCTACTGCAGAAATGCATGAGTAACATTCAAAAAGTATCTAGTAACCTCTTCGTAAACATTATCCGAGCTCAGTTCTTAGATTCTTCAATAATAATTGAATTTACAGAGTATCGCCAAGTCAGGCAACTGCTCTGTGGCAGCCTGCTTCACTTGCGTTTGTTATGCTGGTGAAGCGTTAGCTGGCTAATATAATTGCTGAATATATCAATTAATCGAGCATTCTGTCGAATCACTCGTCCAACGCATCGTATCGGCGGCAACGCAGTCGATGTGCTGGTAATTTGGCAATGGGGTGGGGAAATCAATCAGTGGGCTGCAACAAGAAATATTGTATTAGCAGCAATTAAAATACATTTGCCAGGTCCAAAATATACGTTATAACGGCTACATATATATTTGCTCTAACTGGTTCAATCGATTCGCCTGGCCCCGAAATGGACAATGTGCATGGAGCAAAGCATCAAGCCAAGGTACATTTTAGTTATCCTACAAAAGTCCAATGCCATAAAGTATATACATATACATATGTATTATTGATCAGGCTTTAAGCCTGTTCATCTGTCCCTCTGTTCGTCTATCTGTCTATAACAACCGCAGGTCAATAACGTCCCACATAATCGATAACTTTTCGATTTCAATGAAACCAATAATAATTGATATCAGAGCTAAGTTATCGTACATTTTGAGTGTCAATCATCCGAATTTATTTACAAGTTTTCCTCACCTAAACACGAATTACGCTTGACCCAAATGGCTTGAGCTGTAGGGTATCTGGTAGTCAAGCACACCCCACTTACTTGATTTATCGTGCACTGAAAACTTTCACTACGGGCCTGCTTATGCGACAGAATTCGTGTTTTGCGTGCTCTTAACTATTTCAATCAATTTCTCGGCCAACAACAAGAAGTCTAGCAGTTTGCACTTGGCACAAATTGTGTTTACATGTCTCCACAGTTTTAAGCGTTTCTAGCTTTCGGAGAACAAATCAGAATAAACAAACGAAAACGCAAATTAATTATTTTCCGCCAAGAAGCGAACCCAAATTGCGGCAAGCGAAAGAGGCCGAATTGCCACGAACGCATTCAAGCTCAATGAGTTAAGTTATTTTTCAACATTAAACTGAACTTTTCATTTATAAACAACTAGAAGAGATCGGACAAGCTTCATATGAATTCATTAGAAACATATTATAGTGCTATAGATATTTAGTACGGTAGTTGACGGCAATTAGTATGGCGATTGATATTCATACATTAATACATTCACACATCCATACATTCATACATTCATATATTCATACATTCACACATCCATACATTCATACATTCATACATTCATACATTCACACATCCATACATCCATACATTCATACATTCATACATTCATACATTCATACATTCATACATTCATACATTCATACATTCATACATTCATACATCCATACATCCATACATTCATACATTCATACATCCATACATTCATACATTCATACATTCATACATTCATACATTCATACATTCATACATTCATACATTCATACTTTCATACATTCATACATTCATACATTCATACATTCATACATTCACATATTCATATATTCATACATTCATACATTCATACATTCATACATTCATACATTCATACATTCATACATTCATACATTCATACATTCATACATTCATACATTCATACATTCATACATCCATACATTCATACATTCATACATTCACACATTCATACATTCATACATCCATACATTCATACATTCATACATTCATACATTCATACATTCATACATTCATACATTCATACATTCATACATTCATACATTCATACATTCATACATTCATACATTCATACATTCATACATTCATACATTCGTACATTCATACATTCACACATTCATACATTCATACATTCATACATTCATACATTCATACATTCATAGACTCATTCAAATATTTCAATAATTAGAAAAATTAACAAGTAAGAAAACTCTAGTCGAGACCGCTCGATTAGGGTATACCCTAAACCCTGCGAAGAGCCGCTATTCCAAGCATTCTTTGTTTCTTTTATATACACATGCATATTTACGTTAATTGCAAGCAAAACATACACACACACGAACGCACACACAAGCGCTAGTCGGTGCGTCAGCTGTTCCTTGGCTGCTATTTGCATGGCAATGCTATGGAAAATTAAATGTTTATTAACTTTTTTTCTAGTAACGATTTTGATCAAACTTGTTGGGCGTGATTGTGTCCTCCATATGTATGTATGTGCCAAAGCACAAGTCTCTAGTATTTGATATACAGGAGTTACAAATTTGAGGCGAAGGGGGCGTAGCACCCAAAATTTAACAAAAACCGAAATTACGCATGACCCAAGTAACACTAAATACAAAATTTGAAAAGTCTAGCTAAAAAGATGAATTAAATAGAATTTTATAACTAAATGAAGATATCGGTTTTTAATCGATAACATTAAAACGATAGTTGTTATCGTTTTTTTTAACAAACTTGATCTGCGCACGCTATACAAGGATCTACATAAAAAATTTCAAGTTTCTAGCTCTTATAGGTTCTGAGATCGACGCGTTCACACATACGGACGGACGGACGGACAGACGGACGGATAGAGGCTAAAATCGACTCGGCTTCTCTACCCCTGATCAAGAATATATATACTTTATGGGGTCTGCCACGCCTCCTTCTGCCTGTTACATACATACGCCTTTCAACAAAAACATTATACCCTGTTTTCCCATTTTCAATGGGTTCAGGGTATAAAAATTAAAACTCTACCCTGAACCCTGCGAAGAACCGCTCTTTTGTGCATTCTCCGTTTCTTTTATAATACATATGTATATGTATGTTTATTACAAGCAACACACACACACACCCACACATACACAGGCGAACGCACACACAAACGTCGGTGCGTCAGCTGTTCTTTGGCTGCTATATATTTGCATGTTATGGGAAATTAAATGTTTAATAACTTTTTTTTCTAGAGCAACGATTTTGATTGAAACTTGTTGGGTGTAATCATGTCATCCGTATGTATGTATGTGACAAAGCACAAGTCTCTAGTATTTGATATACGGGACTTACAAATTTGAGACGAAGGGGGACTGGCATCCAAAATTTAACAAAAACCGAAATTGTTTAAGTCTCCCATAAAACTAAATGCAAAATTTGAAGATTCTAGCAATAAAGATGAATTATATAAAATTATATAACTGAACACCGATTTCGTTTTTAATCGATAACATAAATTAAGACAGTTATCGATCTTTTCGTGCTATACAGGCCCCTACATAAAAATTTCAAGTCTCTAGCTCTAATAGGTTCTGAGAACGACGCGTTCATACATACGGACAGACAGACAGACGGACAGGGATAAATCGACTCGGCTTGTCTCCCTGATCATTATACCCTGATTTCCCATTTTCAATGGGTTCAGGGTATAATTATAAACTGACAAATAAAGAAAAATAAACATAATATTTTTGGAAATATGTAATAATATACAAAGCAGGAACGTTATCAACAATATATATTAAAATTATATGGATATTATTTCAAATTAGTTTAATTGCAAGAAAACACTTTTGATGTTAACGTTCAGACGGTCTATATAATCTGAAGATCAGGGTTCAAGGCAACTCATCGGAAATCGCTTTTCAATAAGCTCATCTAGAAAATATTGAAAGGTGGTAAGGATTCGGTTGTAGTTGGCAGAGTAGAGTGCTCAGTCGATGATCTTGGTCGAGTCGGCTTTACTGAGGATGGCT
Source organism: Drosophila paranaensis (assembly GCA_035047545.1). Taxonomy (NCBI): domain Eukaryota; kingdom Metazoa; phylum Arthropoda; class Insecta; order Diptera; family Drosophilidae; genus Drosophila; species Drosophila paranaensis. The sequence goes on along the minus strand of JAWNPL010000133.1, from coordinate 530,304 downwards.
TTTGACTACTGGGCTTAGCTGTTGTGCTGCTTGGTCCAGTTGGCTTGACTGAAGATGGCTTTTGGCTACTTGGCTTGGCTGTTGTGGTGCTTGGTCCAGTTGGCTTCACTGACGACGGCTTTTGGCTACTTGGCTTAGCTGTTGTGGTGCTTGGTCCAGTTGGCTTGACTGAAGATGGCTTTTGGCTACTTGGCTTGGCTGTTGTGGTGCTTGGTCCAGTTGGCTTCACTGAGGACGGCTTTTGGCTACTTGGCTTAGCTGTTGTAGTGCTTGGTCTAGTTGGCTTCACCGACGACGGCTTTTGGCTACTTGGCTTAGCTGTTGTGGTGCTTGGACCAGTTGGCTTTACTGAAGATGGCTTTTGGCTACTTGGCTTAGCTGTGGTGGAGCTTGGTCCAGTTGGCTTTACGGAAGATGGCTTTTGGCTACTTGGCTTAGCTGTTGTGGTGCTTGGGCCAGTTGGCTTGACTGAGGATGGCTTTTGGCTACTTGGCTTAGCTGTTGTAGAGCTTGGTCTAGTTGGCTTCACCGAGGACGGCTTTTGGCTACTTGGCTTAGCTGTTGTGGTGCTTGGGCCAGTTGGCTTCACTGAGGATGGCTTTTGGCTACTTGGCTTAGCTGTTGTGGTGCTTGGTCCAGTTGGCTTTACGGAAGATGGCTTTTGGCTACTTGGCTTAGCTGTTGTGGTGCTTGGACCAGTTGGCTTGACTGAGGATGGCTTTTGGCTACTTGGCTTAGCTGTTGTGGTGCTTGGTCCATTTGGCTTTGCGGACGATGGCTTTTGGCTACTTGGCTTAGCTGTTGTGGTGCTTGGACCAGTTGGCTTGACTGAGGATGGCTTTTGGCTACTTGGCTTAGCTGTTGTGTGGTGCTTGGTCCAGTTGGCTTGACTGAGGATGGCTTTTGGCTACTTGGCCTAGCTGTTGTGGTGCTTGGTCCAGTTGGCTTGACTGAGGATGGCTTTTGGCTACTTGGCTTAGCTGTTGTGGTGCTTGGTCCAGTTGGCTTGACTGAAGATGGCTTTTGGCTACTTGGCTTAGCTGTTGTGGTGCTTGGTCCAGTTGGCTTCACTGACGACGGCTTTTGGCTACTGTGGCTTAGCTTCTGTTGTGGTGCTTGGTCCAGTTGGCTTCACTGACGATGGCTTTTGGCTACTTGGCTTAGCGGTTGTGGAGCTTGGTCCAGTTGGCTTCATTGACGATGGCTTTTGGCTACTTGGCTTAGCTGTGGTGGAGCTTGGTCCAGTTGGCTTCACTGACGACGGCTTTTGGCTACTTGGCTTAGCTGTTGTGGTGCTTGGTCCAGTTGGCTTGACTGACAGGATGGCTTTTGGCTACTTGGCTTAGCTGTTGTGGTGCTTGGTCCAGTTGGCTTTAGACGGAAGATGTGCTTCTTGGCTACTTGGCTTAGCTGTTGTGGTGCTTGGGCCAGTTGGCTTTAGGGAAGATGGCTTTTGGCTACTTGGCTTAGCTGTTGTGGTGCTTGGTCCAGTTGGCTTGACCGACGACGGCTTTTGGCTACTTGGCTTAGCTGTTGTGGTGCTTGGTCCAGTTGGCTTGACTGAGGATGGCTTTTGGCTACTTGGCTTAGCTGTGGTGGAGCTTGGTCCAGTTGGCTTCACTGACGACGGCTTTTGGCTACTGTGGCTGAGCTGTGGTGCTTCCAGTTGGCTTCACTGACGATGGCTTTTGGCTACTTGGCTTAGCTGTGGTGGAGCTTGGTCCAGTTGGCTTCACTGACGACGGCTTTTGGCTACTTGGCTTAGCTGTTGTGGTGCTTGGGCCAGTTGGCTTCGACATGAGGACGGCTTTTGGCTACTTGGCTTAGCTGTTGTGGTGCTTGGTCCAGTTGGCTTGACCGACGACGGCTTTTGGCTACTTGGCTTAGCTGTTGTGGTGCTTGGTCCAGTTGGCTTGACTGAGGATGGCTTTTGGCTACTTGGCTTAGCTGTTGTGGTGCTTGGTCTAGTTGGCTTCACAGAGGACGGCTTTTGGCTACTTGGCTTAGCTGTTGTGGTGCTTGGTCTAGTTGGCTTCACCGACGACGGCTTTTGGCTACTTGGCCTAGCTGTTGTGGTGCTTGGGCCAGTTGGCTTTACGGAAGATGGCTTTTGGCTACTTGGCTTAGCTGTGGTGGAGCTTGCGTTGTCCAGTTGGCTTCACCGACGGACGGCTTTTGGCTACTTGGCTTAGCTGTTGTGGTGCTTGGGCCAGTTGGCTTCACAGAGGATGGCTTTTTGGCTACTTGGCTTAGCTGTTGTGGAGCTTGGTCTAGTTGGCTTCACCGACGACGGCTTTTGGCTACTTGGCTTAGCTGTTGTGGTGCTTGGGCCAGTTGGCTTGACTGAGGATGGCTTTTGGCTACTTGGCTTAGCTGTTGTAGAGCTTGGTCTAGTTGGCTTCACCGACGACGGCTTTTGGCTACTTGGCCTAGCTGTTGTGGTGCTTGGTCCAGTTGGCTTGACTGAAGATGGCTTTTGGCTACTTGGCTTAGCGGTTGTGGTGCTTGGTCCAGTTGGCTTGACTGAGGATGGCTTTTGGCTTACTTGGCTAGCTTGGTCCAGTTGGTTGTGGTGCTTTGGCTACTTGGCTTAGCTGTGGCTTGGTCCAGTTGGCTTCACTGACGAAGGCTTTTGGCTACTTGGCTTAGCTGTTGTGGTGCTTGGTCCAGTTGGCTTCGACTGAAGATGGCTTTTGGCTACTTGGCTTAGCTGTTGTGGTGCTTGGTCCAGTTGGCTTCACTGAAGACGGCTTTTGGCTACTTGGCTTAGCTGTTGTGGTGCTTGGTCCAGTTGGCTTCACTGAGGACGGCTTTTGGCTACTTGGCTTAGCTGTTGTGGAGCTTCGGTCCAGTTGGCTTCACTGAAGATGGCTTTTGGCTACTTGGCTTAGCGGTTGTGGTGCTTGGTCCAGTTGGCTTGACTGAAGATGGCTTTTGGCTACTTGGCTTAGCTGTTGTGGTGCTTGGTCCAGTTGGCTTTACCGACGATGGCTTTTGGCTACTTGGCTTAGGCTGTTGTGGAGCTTGGTCCAGTTGGCTTCACCGAGGTAGGCTTTTGGCTACTTGGCCTAGCTGTTGTGGTGCTTGGTCCAGTTGGCTTGACTGAGGATGGCTTTTGGCTACTTGGCTTAGCTGTGGTGGAGCTTGGTCCAGTTGGTTTCACTGATGACGGCTTTTGGCTACTTGGCTTAGCTGTGGTGGAGCTTGGTCCAGTTGGCTTCACAGAGGACGGCTTTTGGCTACTTGGCTTAGCCCCCCCTTGTGGTGGCTCCTCCTCGGCGGTTTTGGTTCCCGCTTGGTGCGGGTCGCCGTCCGGCGGCTTTTGCTTGGCTTAGCTGTTGTGGTGCTTGGTCCAGTTGGCTTCACTGACGACGGCTTTTGGCTACTTGGCTTAGCTGTGGGCTTCCTTCTTCCCCTTTCTCTCTGTGGTGCTTGGTCCAGTTGGCTTCACTGAGGAATGGCTTTTGGCTACTTGGCTTAGCTGTTGTGGTGCTTGGTCCAGTTGGCTTGACTGATGATGGCTTTTGGCTACTTGGCTTAGCTGTGGTGGAGCTTGGTCCAGTTGGCTTCACAGAGGACGGCTTTGGCTACTTGGCTTAGCTGTGGTTGAGCTTGGTCCAGTTGGCCCCCCCCTTCACAGAGGACGGCTTTTGCCCCCGCTACTTGGCTTAGCTGTGGTGGAGCTTGGTCCAGTTGGCTTCACTGACGAAGGCTTTCCCTCTGCCCCCCGCCCCCCCCCCCCCCCCCCCCCCCTGGCTACTTGGCTTAGCTGTTGTGGTGCTTGGTCCAGTTGGCTTCACTGAGGACGGCTTTTGGCTACTTGGCTTAGCTGTTGGTGGTGCTTGGTCCAGGTTTCCACATGGGCTTTTGGCTACTTGGCTTAGCTGGGGGTTGCCCCAGGCCCATGAGGCTTTTGGCTACTTGGCTTAGCTGTTGTGGTGCTTGCCCCCGTCCAGGTTTGGTCTTGCACTGAGGATGGCTTTTTGGCTACTTGGCTTAGCTGTGGTGGAGCTTGGTCCAGTTGGCTTCACTGACGACGGCTTTTGGCTACTTGGCTTAGCTGTGGTGGAGCTTGGTCCAGTTGGCTTCACTGACGATGGCTTTTGGCTACTTGGCTTAGCTGTGGTGGTGCTTGGTCCAGTTGGCTTCACAGAGGACGGCTTTTGGCTACTTGGCTTAGCTGTTGTGGTGCTTGGTCCAGTTGGCTTCACTGACGACGGCTTTTGGCTACTTGGCTTAGCTGTTGTGGTGCTTGGTCCAGTTGGCTTGACTGAGGATGGCTTTTGGCTACTTGGCTTAGCTGTCTGTGGTGCTTGGTCCAGTTGGCTTCACTGAGGACGGCTTTTGGCTACTTGGCTTAGCTGTTGTGGTGCTTGGTCCAGTTGGCTTCACAGAGCCCGATGGCTTTTGGCTACTTGGCTTAGCTGTTGTGGTGCTTGGACCAGTTGGTTTCACTGACGACGGCTTTTGGCTACTTGGCTTAGCTGTGGTGGAGCTTGGTCCAGTTGGCTTCACAGAGGACGGCTTTTGGCTACTTGGCTTAGCTGTGGTGGAGCTTGGTCCAGTTGGCTTCACTGACGACGGCTTTTGGCTACTTGGCTTAGCTGTTGTGGTGCTTGGTCCAGTTGGCTTCACAGAGGACGGCTTTTGGCTACTTGGCTTAGCTGTTGGTGGTGCTTGGTCCAGTTGGCTTCACTGACGACGGCTTTTGGCTACTTGGCTTAGCTGTGGTGGTAGCTTGGTCCATTGGCTTCACAGGACGGCTTTTGGCTACTTGGCTTAGCTGTTGTGGTGCTTGGTCCAGTTGGCTTCACTGACGACGGCTACTTGGCTTAGCTGTGGTGGTGCTTGGTCCAGTTGGCTTGACTGAGGATGGCTTTGGCTACTTGGCTTAGCTGTTGGGGTGGCTTGGTATGTTCACCGACGTAGGCTTTTGGCTACTTGGCTTAGCTGTGGTGGTGCTTGGTCCAGTTGGCTTGACTGAGGATGGCTTTTGGCTACTTGGCTTAGCTGTTGTGGTGCTTGGTCCAGTTGGTTTCACTGACGACGGCTTTTGGCTACTTGGCTTAGCTGTGGTGGAGCTTGGTCCAGTTGGCTTCACTGACGTAGGCTTTTGGCTACTTGGCTTAGCTGTGGTTGTGCTTGGTCCAGTTGGCTTCACAGAGGACGGCTTTTGGCTACTTGGCTTAGCTGTTGTGGTGCTTGGTCCAGTTGGCTTCACTGACGACGGCTTTTGGCTACTTGGCTTAGCTGTTGTGGTGCTTGGTCCAGTTGGCTTGACTGAGGACGGCTTTTGGCTACTTGGCTTAGCTGTGGTGAGCTTGGTCCAGTTGGCTTCACAGAGGACGGCTTTTGGCTACTGGGCTTAGCTGTTGTGGTGCTTGGGCCAGTTGGCTTCACAGAGGACGGCTTTTGGCTACTGGGCTTAGCTGTTGTCGTGCTTGGGCCAGTTGGCTTCACAGAGGATGGCTTTTGGCTACTTGGCTTAGCTGTTGTGGTACTTGGACCAGTTGGCTTCACTGACGACGGCTTTTGGCTACTTGGCTTAGCTGTGGTGGAGCTTGGTCCAGTTGGCTTCACCGACGTAGGCTTTTGGCTACTTGGCTTAGCTGTGGTGGTGCTTGGTCCAGTTGGCTTGACTGAGGATGGCCTTTGGCTACTTGGCCTAGCTGTTGTGGTGCTTGGTCCAGTTGGCTTGACTGAAGATGGCTTTTGACTACTGGGCTTAGCTGTGGTTGAGCTTGGTCCAGTTGGCTTCACAGAGGACGGCTTTTGGCTACTTGGCTTAGCTGTTGTGGTGCTTGGGCCAGTTGGCTTCACTGAGGATGGCTTTTGGCTACTTGGCTTAGCTGTGGTGGAGCTTGGTCCAGTTGGCTTGACTGACGACGGCTTTTGGCTACTTGGCTTAGCTGTGGTTGAGCTTGGTCCAGTTGGCTTCACAGAGGACGGCTTTTGGCTACTTGGCTTAGCTGTTGTGGTGCTTGGGCCAGTTGGCTTGACTGAGGATGGCTTTTGGCTACTTGGCTTAGCTGTTGTGCTGCTCGGGCCAGTTGGTTTTACGGAAGATGGCTTTTGGCTACTTGGCTTAGCTGTGGTGGAGCTTGGTCCAGTTGGCTTCACAGAGGACGGCTTTTGGCTACTTGGCTTAGCTGTTGTGGTGCTTGGTCCAGTTGGTTTTACGGAAGATGGCTTTTGGCTACTTGGCTTAGCTGTTGTGCTGCTCGGGCCAGTTGGTTTTACGGAAGATGGCTTTTGGCTACTTGGCTTAGCTGTTGTGGTGCTTGGGCCAGTTGGCTTGACCGACGACGGCTTTTGGCTACTTGGCTTAGCTGTGGTGGTGCTTCGTCCAGTTGGCTTCACAGAGGACGGCTTTTGGCTACTTGGCTTAGCTGTTGTGGTGCTTGGGCCAGTTGGCTTGACTGAGGATGGCTTTTGGCTACTTGGCTTAGCTGTGGTGGAGCTTGGTCCAGTTGGCTTCACAGAGGACGGCTTTTGGCTACTTGGCTTAGCTGTGGTGGTGCTTGGTCCAGTTGGCTTCACAGAGGACGGCTTTTGGCTACTTGGCTTAGCTGTGGTGGTGCTTCGTCCAGTTGGCTTCACAGAGGACGGCTTTTGGCTACTTGGCTTAGCTGTGGTGGAGCTTGGTCCAGTTGGCTTCACAGAGGACGGCTTTTGGCTACTTGGCTTAGCTGTGGTGGTGCTTGGTCCAGTTGGCTTCACCGACGAAGGCTTTTGGCTACTTGGCTTAGCTGTGGTTGAGCTTGGTCCAGTTGGCTTCACAGAGGACGGCTTTTGGCTACTTGGCTTAGCTGTTGTGGTGCTTGGGCCAGTTGGCTTGACTGACGACGGCTTTTGGCTACTTGGCTTAGCTGTTGTGGTGCTTGGTCCAGTTGGCTTCACTGACGATGGCTTTTGGCTACTTGGCTTAGCTGTTGTGGTGCTTGGGCCAGTTGGCTTTACGGAAGATGGCTTTTGGCTACTTGGCTTAGCTGTGGTGGAGCTTGGTCCAGTTGGCTTCACCGACGAAGGCTTTTGGCTACTTGGCTTAGCTGTGGTTGAGCTTGGTCCAGTTGGCTTGACTGAGGATGGCTTTTGGCTACTTGGCTTAGCTGTGGTGGAGCTTGGTCCAGTTGGCTTCACCGACGAAGGCTTTTGGCTACTTGGCTTAGCTGTGGTTGAGCTTGGTCCAGTTGGCTTCACAGAGGACGGCTTTTGGCTACTTGGCTTAGCTGTTGTGGTGCTTGGTCCAGTTGGCTTCACTGACGATGGCTTTTGGCTACTTGGCTTAGCTGTTGTGGTGCTTGGGCCAGTTGGCTTGACCGACGACGGCTTTTGGCTACTTGGCTTAGCTGTTGTGCTGCTCGGGCCAGTTGGTTTTACGGAAGATGGCTTTTGGCTACTTGGATTAGCTGTTGTGTTGCTCGGGCCAGTTGGTTTTACGGAAGATGGCTTTTGGCTACTTGGCTTAGCTGTTGTGGAGCTTGGTCCAGTTGGCTTGACTGAGGATGGCTTTTGGCTACTTGGCTTAGCTGTTGTGGAGCTTGGTCCAGTTGGCTTCACTGACGACGGCTTTTGGCTACTTGGCTTAGCTGTTGTGGTGCTTGGTCCAGTTGGCTTCACTGACGACGGCTTTTGGCTACTTGGCTTAGCTGTTGTGGTGCTTTTGCCAGTTGGCTTGACTGAAGATGGCTTTTGGCTACTTGGCTTAGCTGTTGTGGTGCTTGGTCCAGTTGGCTTCACTGACGACGGCTTTTGGCTACTTGGCTTAGCTGTTGTGGTGCTTGGTCCAGTTGGCTTCACTGACGACGGCTTTTGGCTACTTGGCTTAGCTGTTGTGGTGCTTGGTCCAGTTGGCTTCACTGACGACGGCTTTTGGCTACTTGGCTTAGCTGTTGTGGTGCTTGGTCCAGTTGGCTTCACTGACGACGGCTTTTGGCTACTTGGCTTAGCTGTTGTGGTGCTTTTGCCAGTTGGCTTCACTGACGACGGCTTTTGGCTACTTGGCTTAGCTGTTGTGGTGCTTTTGCCAGTTGGCTTGACTGAGGATGGCTTTTGGCTACTTGGCTTAGCTGTTGTGCTGCTTGGTCCAGTTGGCTTCACAGAGGACGGCTTTTGGCTACTTGGCTTAGCTGTTGTGGTGCTTGGTCCAGTTGGCTTCACAGAGGACGGCTTTTGGCTACTTGGCTTAGCTGTTGTGGTGCTGCCGACTGTCGGCTTCTGCGTTGACGGTTTTTGTGTACTGATACTCGTTGTATGTGGACTTGATTCCGTGACAAGTGTCGTTTGATATGTAGGTTTGAGGGTGGTGGCTTTCGAAGTGTATGGAGTGGGGCTAGTAACGTGGTGTTCACAGTTTGGAGTTGTGGGATGGTACTTGCATGGTGTTGGCGGTGGTCTTAGAGTGGTATAGCTCGTTTTGTTGTTGCATGGATTGCGAAAATGCAATATTATTTCGTTCGCCTTCTGCCCAGGTGCAATGCGTATATTTGGTCCAAACAGAGTAAACGCTGCGCATGTAGCGACCAACAAGCAAAGTATAAGAAGTCTCATTGTTTCGCAAGTGATAGTCCGTCTTCTCCTTGAAGTAGGTCCTGTCGGGTCGAGCGGCGTGCGAGCAGCTTGATGACCCCCTGGATACTAACCTAAACGGGCCTTAATGCTTAGTATTTAAGTTATCTTTAAATTCGCCTTACCTTACAGGTATTGCAAGAATTGGCATTTTAGTGTCTAAATTTGTATTCCCTTTTGCAAAAGTATGTATTACGGATGCATATGCTATTTTAAAGCACGCGCCTGCTCTATTGAACTCTGATCTGGCTTGCATAACACGCAATTTATCGTAAGCGCAGGTCAGTGACGAGCTTTCGTTATTCCGACTATTAAAGGGCTGGCACGTAGCCATGTGAGCCCGTGTGAATTAACCGTTGCCGGCACGAACCCAACTAATTGTTCTTAAACGCTCTGAAAATGTAGACATTCTGAATTTGTATACCTTAAACCGGTCGAAATTGGGAAATCTGGGTATAATGGTTCTGCTAGAGCGTATGTGACTGGCAGAAAGAAGCGTTCTCTATTCCATTCTTGATCAGGAACTATAGCTGGATCTATTTAGCCCATCTGATAGTTGTTTACTGTACACTTATACTTTTATGAAACTGTTTATCTGAAAGCTATAAGAAGTAGAGAGATGAGAGTGTATATACATTATATATATATATATATATATATATATATATATATATATATATATATATATATATATATATATATATATATATATATATATGCCTTTTTCGAATTATCGCAAATGTCCCATAAAAATAGTTTTTATAAATTCAAGTCATTCGATATACATAGATTATGTTATATATAAATAAATTATCCAATTTGCTTGTCGATAACAATTTGATTTGGTTTTTAAAGCGCAACTTGAGTACCACAAAAGCCACAGACTTCAAATGTACTGCTGAGGCTCCACTGCTGAATGCTCAGATCAATTATATTATATATACATTATATCAGTAATCCCTTTTCTTTTAATTTGAAAAATAAAAAAACACGTATTTAAATTATCAGAGACTGTGCTTTGCTAAACATGTATATAAATTCGCACATATAATAATTTGTATTAGGGCTTAGGGTATCTGCTAGTTGTGTACAACCGACTGCACCAATCTGGCTGTGATGATGGTGTTTTACTGTTGTATTAGCTCAGCAATGAATTCTATTTGGAAGTTGTTGTCACTGTTGTCGCCACACGACGAGCATGTCTATGGGTGTAAACATTTGATTGATAATCTGTATAGAAATAATACTTACTCCTCAATCGAAGTCAGCTTGAGACCTCTGAGTGAAATGGAAGTATGCGCGATCTAAGGCTTCTAAGCCGCTGTATTCCCTACTTAACATAACTGGTTGTCTGGCTTATATATTCGATAAAAACAAGCTTGGCTATTTAGAGTTTTATCCCATGTATGTCCAAGACTTGAATATCAGACCATACCAGAAAATATCTATTTGTTTAGCGTTCACATGGATAGAGCGAAGAGGAAGATGTACATTGTACAAAACCAATATACCACTTTCCACTTTTTTTTTTTAATTTACTTGCCGCTTGTTGTCAGAGACTCTATAGCGCATTTAACTTATTTATGGGCAGGTACGCCTGTATGCAATACTCTAATTAATCTATAAATACGTATTATATGCAGTTTTTTTCAAAATTTAAATTCCCCGACGATCGAGGGGATGCAGTCTCTTTAGTCTTCTCCTGCTTCGGTGGCTGGCCAGATAAGATGCGAGCTGGTTTGGGAGCGCTTCCAATCTGTCCGTATACCTTGAACTATGTTGGCCAATGAGCTCTGCTATTGTCGGCATCTTGAGGTCGGTATGAAGTGTTTCGTTCCTTACGAACCATTCTGCTGTGGCTGCAACAACTAGCGGCAGTTGGCACATGACATCTCTCTTCAATGCTACGTTGTCGGTCGCAGATGCCTTTGTATACTGCGAAGTCTATTGCAGAGGGACATTGCCCGCTTATAGGGTAGCGTGTAGGGGCTCCAGTAGCCAGGATTTTCCACTTTTGGCTCCAGCTTTTGGGATCAAAAGGAGGAATAGTTTAGTATTTTAATACTTATTTACCTTGTATACAAATATATACTAAAAGTATGCAATAGTTTATAGCTTTTTTAAATATATATATATGTGTAGCATACTTATACTTACATCTGCAGTATATACTGAACTGCATAAAGACTGAGTTTCCAATATTTAATGGGTTCGGGGTATAACAGATAAGAGCATTTTAGTCAGCCCAACAGACTAGATAGGAGAATCTTTAAAATATCTATATTTTTATAAATACATTTAAAAATGTTCGATTCATCAACTCATTCTATTCTAAATGCTTTATAAATTACGGATACCAACGAGAATATATTCTGAATATCAAGCTGCGAAATATGACAGAGGCACGCTTAGCCAATCGGTCTTTGGGCAAGTATCCAAAAGTAGACTCCCTGTCATTTGTCGACCACTGAAAACAAACAAATGAAGGAGTAAATGCTAAATTTGGCATACATGTTTCAATAATTAATATACATTTATACTATTCGTAGCAGATAACAGATATACGCCACATGCCGAGGCTGGCTGGACTAGGCCGCTCTCATCTCGTATTTATTTATGTAATATTTTGGCATACATATATATAACACATATACATGCATATATGCATGTGTGCACGTACTTAAACATTTAATTAAAGAAGTACGCCTAATCGAGAGTAACTACTTACAGAAGTACATAGGCAACAACAAACAAGGACTAAAGCCTACACACACAGCTAGAACACATCCGAATCGCAAAAGATCGCGGCAATATTTACATTCGTTAGAATAAATATATCATGTTCTCTAGGCCACTAGTTTTTTTTCTTTCTATAAATTTTAGTTTGAACAGGCGACAAATCATTCGGTTTGAATAAGGCTCTAATGCATGGCAGGGGCTAACTCGATGGCGATTGCCGAAATCAAATTTAGGTGGTTGAGGGTCTTCCTTCCGGCCTACACCTCTTCGTCGCTAGCCTGGGAGCAGAGGACCTGCTCCTGCCACCAGTCGTGCACCTCGTAGACGGCGTTGGCCTGATTGTTGAACGGCAGCAGCTTTCCGCTGCCCCCGATCAACTGGCTGATCATCGCCGAGGGACTGCTGAGCGGCCCGTGATGATGCTGATGGTGATCTCCGTAGCCGTGCAGCGCAGCCGCCGTGGCTGTAGACGCGTTGATTGCCGGATAGTGGAACTGCCCGATCTCGCTATTCAATTGAGAGAAAAAGGTTGACGCCTTGTTGCCGTCGCGCTGTTTGCCCAACTGGCCCAGCTGGGCAGCGTGGGGCAAGGTGGTCATCGAGTTCTTCTTGCGCTGCTGGCTGCTGATGTGCAGTCGCTCCTTGTCGCTCAGCGTGGACCGCTGCTGCGGGTCGCTCGAGGTGGGCGCCAAAAACTTTCGCCCCGCCGAGCTGCCCGTCGAGTCGCTGCGGTTGAGAGCATACGCCCGCTTGCCGACTGCCATGACGTAGCGGGCGTTCGAAACGTGCGGATCCGGGTGGGGCAGAACCACGGCGCTGCTGCTGCCGTCCTTCTCGTCGTTCTCCGTCGAGCTCAACGTCGGCGAGAAGGCGTCGCTGGTGGGCGGGCAAGTGCCAGCCACCGCACCACTTATTGTGCTTATGGCTGACTTGTCTATTATGCCTCCGGGCGCCTTGTCCTCCTGCACATTGGCTCGCATTACGATCTGCTCGTTGGTGGCGCGTAGTCCAGCGATTAAAGAGTTCTGCTGCTTCTATTGTTGAAGAAATATAATTGTAGTAAATCAAGCTGTCAAGCTGTTGTCTTATCAATTGGGACTTACGCTGGCGTTTTGGGCTCGAATTTTCTTAAGGCAGCCCTCGAGCCAGGTGCGTATTGTCATCTTGGCCACCTCCTCTTCGACCAGGTATTCAAATTCCTCGCGTGCCAGCAGCTCCTCTAGCTGCAGCGCCTTCCGTATGTCCACAGAGCGATAGGACAACATGCTGAAGCACACAAATTGGTTAATTATCATTCATAAGTCCTTTCCCCTCTCTGACTCTCGGCTTACTTGATGACATCGTGGAAGGTTACGTCCTCGCCATTGTGCAGCTTGTCCAGCTCGTAGCACATGTACTTGAACAACAACCGATCCTTTTGCGGATCACACTCCAGCCGACCCTTCAGGAGTCTCAGGATGAACTTGACCCTTCGCACAGGTATGACGCCGCGCTGGTGTATGTCCACAATGTTCCAAGTGTTCTGGAAGTTGCGGATGTCCGCATAGGAGAGCAAAGCATCCTCCTCGTTCGAGTAGAACAAGGAAAAGTTCTCCATGATAATAGCTGCAAGAGACCCCTGATGAGTAACTACTTTGATACGATAAATCTGTGTGTCTACCCACCCACAAGCAGGTTGAGCACAATGTACGTAATGATGACGTAGAATGTGCAGAAGTAGATCAAGCTTGCCGTGAAGTTGCCGCAATCCGTTTCCCAGTAGTTCTCGCCTCGCGTACAGTACGGCGGCTGCACCATGCAGTCGTGCATGATCTTGTTCCAATCTTCGCCCGTGACAATGCGGAACAACATTGCGACGCCCGTCACTGGCGAGCCGAAGTTTGCCCGTCGCCCAATGCCCTCGCCATACTTCACGGTGCCTGAAACAGAAAGTGAAAAGGACCGTAAATACATGTACATATATATTCATTTGTAGGAAGTGCAACCACTTACCAAATAGTATAGTGCCGGCTAGTGCATAGAAGAAGACCAGCAGAAACATGCCAAAGATGATGAAAAAGGACTTGCAGACGGACACGCCGACCGTTAACATCAGCATCTTCAGTGTGGTGTGCTTTCCAGTGATGGTAAAGAAGCGCAGGATGACTACCATAAATCCGAAGAAGTACGACAAATCGTTCTGCAAAGACATAAATATATGAGAAGAGAACGATATATAAATATAAACAAGTAAGAAAACTCTAGTCGAGGCCGCTCGACTAGGGGTTACCCTGAACCCTGCGAAGAACCGCAATTCCAAGCAATCTCCGTTTCTTTAATATACATAAGAATATACAAATATGTTCATTACAAGCCAAACATACACACACACGCACAGGCGCACGCACACACACACGCCAGTCGGTGCGTCAGCTGTTCTTTGGCTGCTTTGCATGGCAATGCTATGGGAAATTAAATGTTTAATAACTTTTTTTCTAGAGTAACGATTTTGATCAAACTTGTTGGGCGTGATCATGTCATCCATATGTATGTATGTGCCAAAGCGCAAGTCTCTAGTATTTGATATACGGGAGTTACAAATCTGAGGCGAAGGGGGCGTGGCACCCAAAATTTAACAAAAACCGAAATTGCGTAAGGCTTACATAACACTAAATGCAAAATCTGAAGACTCCAGCTAGAAATATGAATTAAATAGAATTTTATAACTAAGTGAAGATATCGGTTTTTAATCGATAACATTAAAACGATAGTTGTTATCGTTTTTTTTTAAACAAACTTGATCTGCGCACGCTATACGAGGATCTACATAAAAAATTTCAAGTCTCTAGCTCTTATAGGTTCTGAGATCGACGCGTTCACACATACGGACGGACGGACGGACGGACGGACAGACGGACAGGGCTAAATCGACTCGGCTTCTCTCCCTGATCAAGAATATATATACTTTATGGGGTCTGCCATGCCTCCTTCTGCCTGTTACATACATACGCCTTTCAACAAAAACATTATACCCTGTTTTCCCATTTTCAATGGGTTCAGGGTATAACAAGTAAGAAAACTCTAGTCGAGACCGCTCGACTAGGATATACCCAGAACCCTGCGAAGAACCGCAATTCCAATCAATCTCCGTTTCTTTAATATAGATAAGTATATATATGTTCATTACAAACAAAACATATACACACATACACAGGCGCAAGCACACACAAGCGCTAGTCGGTGCGTCAGCTGTTCTTTGGCTGCTTTGCATGGCAATGCTATGGAAAATTAAATGTTTAATAACTTTTTTTCTAGACGAACGATTTTGATCAAAATTGTTGGGCGTGATCATGTCATTCATATGTATATATGTGCCAAAGCACAAGTCTCTAGTATTTGATATACGGGAGTGACAAATTTGAGGCGAAGGGGGCGTGGCATCCAAAATTTAACAAAAACCGAAATTGCGTAAGGCTCAAGTAACACAAAATGCAAAATTTGAAGACTCTAGATAGAAAGATGAATTAGATAGAATTTTATAGCTTAATTTAGATTTTCGTTTTTAATCGATAACAATAAAACGATAACAGTTATCGAATTTCTGAAACAAACTCGATATGCGCGCCCTATACAGGGACCTACAAAAAAAAATTTGAAGTCTCTAGCTATTGTAAGTTCTGAGATCGACGCGTTCATACATACGGACAGACGGACAGACGGACGGACGGACAGACGGACAGACGGACAGACGGACAGACAGACAGACAGACGGACAGGGCTAAATCGACTCGGCTTGTCATCCTGATCAAGAATATATATACTTTATGGGGTCTGCCACGCCTCCTTCTGCCTGTTACATACATACGCCTTCCAACAAAAACATTATACCCTGAATTCCCATTTTCAATGGGTTCAGGGTATAAAAATAAATATAATAAATATAATTCTAGACCTAAGCCACTAAGGAAATCCATTCCTATATTCGATAAGAGAATATAATTAAACAATTTGATCATTCTAGTTCAGCTCAGCTCAGCTCAGCAAACTGCAATTTGCTATCGATTTTTATCGATTTCATAAAAACTGAGAACTGGAAGGATGACAGACAAGCGAACTCAGCAGAAGTTAGTATTATTATGGGTCAAACCACGTCCACTTCAATATCTTATATTAATTTGAACACTACCAAATTATTCTTAAATATGTTTGATTTTCGGACAGACAATTTAATTAGTAAATTTGGTTATTCTAGCTCCTATGCAATCTATGCTGTGATAATTGCAATTTGTTATCAATACTTGTCGCTTTCATAAAAAAAGGAAGAGTTGGACGGCAGGCAGGTAGACTTAGCTTAAGCTAGTCTTATAGGTCTGTCATATTATTCTTCAAACTGTTATATGTTCTTCAAACTGTTATATGTTGTTCAAACTGTTATGTGCTCTTCAAACTGTTATATGTCCTTAAAACTGTTATATGTACTTCAAACTGTTATATGCTCTTCAAACTGTTATATGTTGTTCAAACTGTTATATGTTCTTCAATGTGTGTTATGTTCTTCAAACTGTTATATGTTCTTCAAACTGTTATATGTTCTTCAACATGTTATATGTTCTTCAAACTGTTATATGTTCTTCAAACTGTTATATTCTATGCAACATTATCAAATGCCATGACTTTCCAAGCAAGACCAGTCTTACCCTGAGAATAGTCTGCAGTATAATCCAGATGACACCAGCGACAGTAACCAGCAAATCGTATCTATTACGCCTCGATTGCCAGTATCCACGAGGCGTAAAGGCAATGTTCTTCATAACCACTTCGATGACAAAGACAAAGGTAAGGACAGCGCTCACAATGACTAGGCGCTCCGTGTGTACTTCGCCTTTGATCCACTGCAAATAAGGCAAAATTTAGAGGCTTCAGTGCAGACCGTTATCCAATTGTACATTACCGTTATGGAGAGCAACATGCTGTTGATGAGCACCACCACAGCGATGACCCGCTTGAAGATAATGTGCTGCGTAATATCGTAAGTAAAGGCACGAATCTTGCGTCCATCCGGACGGGGAGGCAAATGCAGCGGCTGAGCGATCTTGAGACGTTTCTTCAGGTCGCACCATCGCCGCTGATCGACGGTGAGCAGTGCCGTGCCCTTGTTCTCCGAGTAGTTGGCAATGACCACGCCCACAAACAAAGTCAAGCCGATCATGCAGCCCAAGAATATGTAGATATGAATGTAAATGGCATGAATCTGGAATGGAATACGAAGCATTGGAATGGGATAGCTATAGGAATGACTTGAGCGTTACCGGTCCAACAGCTTTGATGAGGACATCGCGCACATCCAGCCAGCCCTTGAAGGACAGCACCTCGAAGAGCGTGAGCATTGCGTCCCCAATATTGTCAAAGTTGAAGCGGCGGGGATTGGCCCAAACCCGCGGCACCAGCATCGCGGGATAGGACTCGTCTGGGCCGGGCGTCAGCTTCATTTTGGTGACAAAGACGCGTCGCATGAAGACGCCCACGCAATCCTCGCGGCGCAGTATTGTCGGATCGTTGCAGCGTGCCAAGCGGCCACCGTAGAGCTGCACTCCGTAGCTGGCGAAGATGAACATGAGCAGAATCAGCAGCGTGGATACCAACAGGATTTCCTTGAAGCCTCGGCACAGCTCGTACACCACTTTGCGCATGTGCGGCACCAGCGTGAAGATTCTCAGCGGACGCACGCAGCGGAGGATCATCAGCAGCTGGGCCGCCGAATTGGTGGGTATGTTGTGCGGCATCCAGCAGAGGAACGACGTCGAGACCACGTAGATGAACACGTCCAGCGCGGCAGCCACGTCCTTGATGTAGGCCTTCGGCGTGAAGAACAGGCCATCGGCCAGGATTTTCATGGCCAGCTCCAGGCTCATGAAGATAACGAAGCCATATTCGGCGATCTGCAGCGTGGGATGATCCATGAGCCGATAGTTGGGCGTCTCGAACATCATCGAGATGCACGAGAGCGTGGTGGCAAAGATCATAACCCAGTCAAGGTAGGTGACCAGGCCCAGGAAGTTGCTATTGGTATAACAATAAAATGCCATATATCAAGACTG
Source organism: Drosophila paranaensis (assembly GCA_035047545.1). Taxonomy (NCBI): domain Eukaryota; kingdom Metazoa; phylum Arthropoda; class Insecta; order Diptera; family Drosophilidae; genus Drosophila; species Drosophila paranaensis. The sequence goes on along the minus strand of JAWNPL010000133.1, from coordinate 512,920 downwards.
TCGTTAGAGCGGCGCGATGGTCTACTTACTGCAAGCTCTTGTACTGCACCTTGCGCTCCTTGCCAGTCAGGGGATCCTTCAGGCGCGCGTCGTAGCGCGCGTGCACGATCTTTTGGCAAATCTTGCGGAAGCGACTCTCGCGGGGCACCAGGAAGAGCGGCGTGTCGAAGAACGGATGATTCTCGCGTAGATCTTCCTCGCGCTGATTGCGGCGCATTTCCGCCTGCTGGCGCTTCGCTTGCAGCAGCTTGATGTCCAGGTCGTGCGGCCTGGCCCGGCCGGAGTTGGCCCGGGGTGCGGCCGCGATGTCGCCGTTCTCCATCAGATGCTCGTAGGTCTGCTTGAGCTTGATCGAACCAGAGCGCACGCTGCGACGTATCGAACGGGACCCAAATCTGCGAATTGGTAGCGTACACCCATCAAACGAATCATGCCGCCTACGGGCGCAGTTCACTTACTTTTTCTGGTCCACGCGCCAGGGCTTCGAGTGCGTAATCGTGCCCTGGGACTTGAGGCCGCCCTTGGTGCCCACCACTGGCAGCATGGCCGAGTCGCCCAGCATCAGACGCTGATTGTTGCTGTCGCTGTGGTCGATGTGGAATCAATCAGTATCGCTAGCTAATCTCCTACATATATCCATCGGAACTTACTTTATAATATGCGTGATTGCCAGCTTCCGGAGGCTGCTTCCGGCCGCTCGCACTTTGGCTGTCTTGTTCATGATGCGCACTGGCTTCTGCTTGCGGAAGACTACATTGGACTCCCAGCACTCGGACATGGGCCGCTTGCAGTTCTCGACGAGCGACGGATCGTCCGTTTCCAGTTCAATCACGAAATGCTTCATGAAGCTCTCGCGCACCTTGGGCAATATGAAGTCGTTCGGAATGCGATGCAGAATAGTCATTTGAGGCGAGTCCGGAAATTTCTCGAAGATTCTCAGGCGGAAGGGCAGAGTTTCTTTAATCTCCGCACTTTGCTCGCGGAACTTGAGCTGCTTCAGCTTTTTGATGTCCTCGTCGAGCTCCAAGTTATCCAAGATGACCGCCACGAAAAGACTGAGCACGATGAGCGTCACGAACAGATGGTAGAGTATGAAGTAGACGGCGACGAGCGGCGTCAGCGTCTTGCTGGTGCGTATCATGGTCTCGTCCATGACCTCCACCCAGGCCTCCTGGGTCAGGATCTGGAACATGCTCATGAACGCCTCCGGGAAGGACTCGAACTTGGTGAAGTCGCACAGGAAACAGAACAGCTGCATCGAAATGCTGGAGCTTATGATCAGCAAGCACATGGTGAAGATGATGAGTGAGCCGAGCTTCTTGCCGGGCCCGAAGATCTTGTACACAAAGCCCTCGAGCATGGGCGACGCCTTTATGAGCCGCACCACCCGCAACACCTGGAAGTACGTCAAGCCGGACAGGTAGAAGATGGGCACTATGTGCAGTGTGGTGCCAGCCGCCAGCAGCAGCTCGAACTTGTGTATGGAGTGCTTGTAGTAGCCGCGCCAGCCCAAACAGTAGATCTTGAACAGGGTCTCTAGGTCGAGCAGGCACGTGAATATCACCTCGATGTAGTAGTATCTCTCGTAGAAGACGTGCCGAGGCCTGCCGTCGTGCTTGAAGGCCATCGTCGCCGTCACAATGCCGTTGGCCAGGATCACCGTCATGACTAGCATGCGAAAGTAGGGAGAGCGCAGAATGGCGTGGCACGTCTCTGGCGCCAGGCCGCCGTGCTTATTGTCGTCGATGGTGACCAGTCGCCAGCCCGAGTCGTTGCCGCTGAGTATCTGGGAGGCAGCCGTCTTCTGTATGTGCCCTCTGGCGCCCCACATCTGCTGGAACTGGACGCGTATCTCGTTGAACGTTTCCGTGATGACAGCAATGAACACGTTCTTGACCAGCCAAGCCAGGAAAAATATCATGGTGCTGAAGTAGAACGCGGCACGCCACGCCGGCAGGGAATCGATTGCGCGGTACATAATGAAGACCCAGCCCTCCTGCGAGGCGGCCTGATAGACCGTAAAAATACTGGTCGCAATGTCCTCGAAGCCATTGAAGCCAATGACGTAGCTGCTGAGGAAGTCCATCTTCATGCAGCGCATGCCAGGCGAGCACTGATAGCCGGAGTCCGGATCCATGGAGCAGAAAGTATCGGGTATGGCCAGCGAGTTGATAGTGAGTACCCTAACGAGAGAGACACTGATTAGAAGAGCTCACTCAGTGGTACTTGGTATACTTACGGCCTACCCAGCAGATCATAGTTTGTGTTGTTCATAACGCAATGGTTTTTGAGCTCTCCGAAGAACTGCACGCCGAGCAGTCCGTATAAGGACATGAAGAATAGGAAGAAGAGCGTCACATTGTAGATTTGCTGGCTCGAGCGTCTGAAAGGAGAAGGAATCATCTGTTCAAGAGCTGACTCCGAACGTAGAGCGCTCCACTTACTTGAAAATCTGATTAATCCGACTCTTGGGCATGCTGAATTTGAGGAAAACCCGCAGGAAGCGTATCATAATCAGCGGACGCGGAGCCCGCATAATGGACAGATACGAGAACCTAAACAGAAGCTGTAGAAATTGATTCAGCGAGTGATTGAGTACTTACTTTGGCACAATTTCAAGCACCTCGAATATCTGGAGTATGATCGAGACCCAGAGAAAGCTCACCATGGAGGCATCAAACTGGCACCAGTGATCCTTCAGGTAAGGCACCTCGCCCTGGAGACAATGTTCAATCAATTTGAACGGACTTTAGCTCTATTGTCAAGTCAACTTACGTTTAGGACTCCACGAATGTGCATTTTGGCAATCATTTCGGCCGTAAAGAGCACCGTCACGGCCGTGTCGGAGACAAAGGTGATGTATTGCAGCGAGGGATGCCGCTCGAAGGTCTTGGGCGTGTTCAGCGAAACGGAGGCCAGTGAGACCAGGGCGCAGAGCCGCATCAAGCGGCGCACCCACAGCTTGTTCACCCACTCAATGTCGGCGCTCTCGTTCAGCGACTCCTCCGGGCCGTAGTCGGCCAGAAAGGGCTCGCCGCCCTTGAGGCTCTGCTTCCTGCCGAGCATTATCTTGTTGCCGATACCCGTGGCGATGCCAAGTCCGATCGGCGGCACACCCGTGATGGCGGCGCTGCCCACAGTGCTGCTGATGCCGCCGCAGATGCCCATGCCCGCGGCGGCGGCGCCTCCGCCCAGGCCGCCAATGCCGCCCAGCAGATTGAGGCCGCCGCCAACGCCGCCCACGGGGCACACCGTGCTGCCGGCACCATTGTTGTGGGCATTGCTCGAGGACTGGCCCCCAATGGCCGTAGTCGCGCCCGCGACTGCAGCTGCTGACAAGCCGCCGGACTGCGGCTGCATGCCGTAGGCAGTGCTGCTGCCGCTGCCCGAGTTCACAATCGTGGTCGGACTGTTGAGCACGCTGGATGCATCTTGGCGTGTGCCCAATCCGTTGCAAGGACTGCTGCCCGGCGATGGATTGAAGTTCAAGTGGCTGACTTGCTGCTGCGAGCTGCGCAGATGCGAGTGCGGATGCGGATGCTGATGCGGATGCTGGTGCTGATGCTGGTGCTGATGCTGGTGCGGATGCTGGTGCTGGAGCGGATGCTGGTGCGGGTGCGGCGGGTGTGGCTGGTGTGGCTGGTGTGGCTGGTGTTGCTGAGGCGTCAAGCTGTTGCCGCTCGAGGAACTGGTGCTGGCCGTCGCGGGCGTTGTGATGCCGCTGGCGGAGTGAAAGCTGCCGCTGCCTCCCGAGCGTTTATTCCGAGCAGCTGCACCCAAGCGACGAATTTGTAACCGGTCAATCATTCAAGCAGCGCATCGTGCTCCCGCCTGGGCCCGGATGTATTTACTTAGAATGTGTCTCACCGCCCCACAGCACTGGAGCGAATGTCTTCAACTTGTCAGCGTATCTCTGTGTGTGTGTGTGTGTGTGTGTGTGTGTATGTGAAGGCATCAATTAGTCACAATTCTGTCTGTCAATATGCAGATATACAACCCCAACCCCAACCCCAACACCAACCCAACCCTTGAAGCGCTTTCAACCCCCATAAGCGAGGCAAGAGAGCGGCCTCCCGCCCTCTCCACACACAGGCACACGTATACACATACGTATTCACTTGTCTTGTTTACCAGATGTATATATACGTATGTATATATGTATGTCTCCTGCTTTTCTTATCAAGTCTTTGCTTACGTACTTTTGTCTGCACTCGGAGTTTGCGCTTTTTTATCGGAAGCCCCCATCTCAAAGGCGCTCCATGGGAAGCCAGTTGCTTTGATCTACGGCCGTATTATCGAACGTCGACTTCTCCTCGAATAAACCAAAAACGAAATTAAACTATGAAAATTAAGCGCCGAACTGCAGTGTGGGACTCGCTCCGGACAGCAAACGGTTAGTGCAAGGACGTGCACGGATGCAGACTGCTGGGTCGGACAGAGTCTTGGTCAGTTGACATCCTGCCAAATACAGATTGTACGCTCTGGTCCGGCGCCTGCGCAGTGCCGGCGCCACAAACGGGTCGATGACAACAGCATAGGATTGCCAGAGTGAGGTGGAGAGCGCCGCGGTTCGTGCCACAAACTGCATAAACTCCGTTAGCTGCTTCGACTGAACATGGGCGGAACGTCGTCGTCGTCGCGTAATAAGTCGCCTGCCGTGGGCTATCCGGAGCACGATGATCCGGCGTACCGCAAGTGCCAGGAGCTGAAGGCAAGTTCAATTATCTAATCTAGGCGGGTTGCTCGAAGCCTCTAATGAAGTCACTGCAGATGGAGCGCTGGATTCAGATGCACTACCAGATCAAGCAGCGGGAGCAGGCGCTGGCCATAGCCCAGCATCGGGAGCTCTTCTACTGGCTGAGCGGCTTCTACATAAGCGCCCTCTACGGCTGTGCCAGCTACTACCAGCGGGTGAAGCGCGCCTCCGCACTGGCGCTGCTGCTGCCGCTCACCTTCGTCATGGGCTACTACACGGACTGGGCCTACGGCAGCAAGCTGCATCGCATCCAGGGTAAGTCAGCATCCCAATCATCGCCGATGGCCACGTACATAACTCCTACTCCCACTTTCACAGCCGAGGCGAACATAATCATGGAGCACGAGCAGGACCTGCTGCACTGGCCGGGCGGACTGCCAACGGTCGCTGGCATCGACGAGGCCCGGGTCGAGGTTCACATGGAGAAGAAAATGCATCCGCATCACATGTAGACAAAGCTCCCCCAAAGCATCCCATCCATTGGCTCAGCTAACTTTGTATTGCTCAAACTTATTGCTCAATCGAACGTCATTTATACATCGATAGTGCATAGTACACATGTATGTGTGTGTATGTACACATGCACGTCTTTACATCAGCTATTCATCAACTCTTTTTCTTCTCCACTACACTATATATAGAGTATATATATTTATCTATCTATATATATATGTGTGTGTGTGTGCCTATGTATCTCGTCTTGGTCTAGACTCCTGCAGCCGTATGTATGCAACTGTATATGTATTGATGCACGCATGTATGTACATATACATATGTGGCATGCATAAGCACATCCAGCAGATTTGACTTTTTCAGCAAGTTTCCAAAACTATATCTCCTTGACTACAACTACGATTTCAATGAAATAAATTTTGTTATATACAAAAATTAATCAATGTTGATGATGAATAGAGAAATATACTTTTTACATTTATGCAAATATATAGAAATTAAATTTAAAGATCTTAAAACTATTTTGAAAACGGCGCATTTTTTAATGTACTCTAAAAAAGGAAATAAAATGATATGAAATGAAAAGTTAAAGGCTAGCTTGCTTTACTTCATCGAAACTTAATTGAATGCTGAATATAACAAAACTTATTTCATTGAAATCGGAGTATTCATTGATGAGATATAACTTATAGAACTTTTGGGAAAGTCAAACCTCTCAAGCGATACTCAGAGATAGACAGCAGCAGGAAGAGCAGATCTGTTGTATTGCCCATGGTTTCTATATATAGATACATACATATGTATATACTCGTAGTGTATATATGTATGTAGTATATATATGCATGTAGTATACATACATATATAGTATATATATATGAATAGCCGATACCGATCAAGAGCAGACCTGATGCATTCCCCATTGGCATCCGTGGGCATCCATTACCATCCACATACGTACACATATATACATACTTATATGAGAGCTCTTTTTCTGAATATTTATTCATTTACATATATGCTAAAAGAAATTCACACATTCACATCGTCAATTTCCTCACAAATTACCATTGGACTCGCGCGCATATACTTCCTGGCAAATATATATTGTATACGGCGGAGTATGTGCGTCCGTGCGCTTTAGGCTCTGACAATACTTCTTATATTATACGTTTAGGTAATTATTGTTACACTAATGTAGACCAAGCTAGAGGCAGCCCTAGCTTAGAGAGCATCTAATAAAGTGTGTGTGTGTGTGTGTGTGTGTGTATGTGTATGTGTGTGCGTGTGTGTGTTTATAGTAACGGTACCAAACCAAGAACCTGATTTCCATGTCATTCATGCCGCGCATTATTCCAGCTAGTAGTGGATGTGGCCATCCTCGAGCAGGCCGTCCTCGATCAGTGCCCGATTGTCCTTCTTGTAGTGGGACTCACAGAACTCGGCGATGCGCACGCAGGCCTCCTCGATCATCGAGCTGGGCACTGTGAGCACAATTCGTATGTAGCCCGGGTAGGAGAAGCAGCTGCCGGGCAGGCAGAAGACGCTCTGCTCGTTGACCAGCTCCTGCACGAACTGTGTGTCGTCCTTGAAGGCCAGGAAGCGCTCAATGCAGACCCCAATCATCATGTACATGGCCCCATTGGGCATGATCGGCTTGAGTCCGGGCACCGGCTCCAGCATCTTGTAAGCCAGCTGGGCATTGGTCTGCGTTGAATATGGAAATTGATAGTTAGTAAAGCTCCTTTGGGTGGTCAGCTCCTACTCACGTGGAGCACGTCGATGACGCCGTCGAAGTAGCTCTGCGGCGTCTTGGTCAGTATATCCGGCAGGGCGCCCTGGATGATCGTGTTCGTGCCGAGAATGCGGCCGCACATGTTCTTGAGTCCGGTGACAGCGGTGCCTAGACGCTTGTGATAGTCGTGCACGATGATCCAGCCCATGCGCCAGCCGGGCACCAGGAAGCGCTTGGTGAGGCCGCCACAGGAGAGCACCGGAACCTCGCGGGTCAGGCTGCTGACAGCGACGTGACGGGAGCCTGGGAACACAAAGTGCTCATAGATCTGAGGTGAAAAGAAGACAAGTGATCACGGGATCATCACGGGATGGATTCAATGCGCACTCACCTCGTCGGCGATTATGGGCAGATAGTGGCGCTCGCAGATGGCAATCAGGTCCAGCAAGTGGGCCTCGTCGTAGACGCTGCCGCAGGGATTGCTCGGATTGTTGATGAGCAGTCCGGCTGTGTTGGCATCGATCAGGCTCTCCAGCTGCTGCAGGTCGGCGCGCCACTGCTGCTCCGGCAACAGATCGTAGTAGCGCACCTCGATGTCCAGGCCCTCGGCCAGTGTGTGGTAGAGGCAGAAGCCCGGCCTCGGCACCAGGATGTTCTGGCCGCGCTCGGCCAGCGCCAATATGCAGTACTCCAGAGCCGACGAGCAGCCGCTGCAAAGCACCACCTCGCTTGGGTCGATGGTGCCGCCGGGGCGCTGGTGTGCGCTGTACTGGGCCACCGCCAGGCGTGACGCCTCGTGGCCCTGCGTGTGGGCGTAGCCATTGAACTTGCCGCTCTCCAGCGAGCGGAGCACAGCCTTCATAGTCTCATCGGCGGCCTTCAGGTTGCCGAAAGTCGTGGGATCGCCTGCAAGTGGAGCGAGCACAAGATCTCTACAGAATCTGAATCAACCCCAACCCCGGCCCCAGCCGCTTAATGGATCCTAACTCATTTTCCCCGGTCCGGCCTAAAACTCGTTTGGCGTATTTTTGCATGTTTCCGCCTTGCCGTGAGTCCCATGTGGGACAGAGCACAACAATATTCCACCTTCTAAGCGAATTCGATTCTTGATCTCGCTTCTTGATTCTCGAAACAGGTGAAACTACATTTTATGCAAATGCATCGAAAACGCGCGCGCGCGCGATGAAAAATAAATGTATATACATATATAGGAGGGGGGGAGAAAAAATAATGATAATGATAATGATAATAATAATACGATAATACGACAATACGATAATGTGTAACAGAGCCCTATCTGGTGATTGAGAATAAATTAAGAAGCGATGAAGAAAGTTCCACAGCGAATGGAAAGATCTTGGAATCAATATATGTATATAGATATTATATTATTATATAATATATAAATTGATATATATATATATATTTATATGGTGAACGGAAAGAAATGTATTCAGCTCGCAGTGTTTAAACAAGAAACAAGTTTCGGCTTAGCAGAAAATAATACGATTTAATAACGAAATGAGCTCGAAAGATCGGAGCTCGAAAGGGCCGCAGCCAACTGTCAGCAGCAGCAGCCAGATTTGGCACGACTGAATATATATATATATAATTAATTCAAATATATGCCTGTAACTTTATAGCGCATAAAAGCGATTTGATAAAAAATATTCTAAGCGCTATGCGAACTCACCTATGGAGAGGGGTATCATGGGCTTCTGTGGATTGGGCTTGATCTGCAGCGCCTCGACGATGTTACGGATGCGATTGTGTGTGTTGAGGGAGAGGGCCGAGCCCTTGATCCGCCAGTCGGTGCGGGCCTGTGGCTGGGCATCGTCGTTGCTGATTTTCTGGGCGTGCAGCACCTGGGCGAGCGTCCTCTCGTCGCCGTCGCCGCCGCTGGGAGTGGTGGCCGGGGAGCCGACGGGGCTGCTGCTGCAGCTGCTTTCAAACTTGTAGTCTTTGCTGGCAGCACTGCTAGGCATTATCACCAGGCAGAGTGTGGACAATTGTAAACACAGGAAAAAAAAAACGAAAAAAAAACAAGAACTAAAAGAAAGTCCTATAGAAAAACTAAGGCAGTTGCCGGCGCGCTTGGGGCTGCTGGGAGTTCAGTGCTCAAATGAAGGTAAAGTTGGAGTCCTGATTTTCATTCCACACCAGCATTAGTGATGCAATCTGGATGGATCTGGGACTGAGGCTGAGGCCGAGGCTGAGGCGTGTTGGGCGTGTTGTATTAGGTCGATGCGAATTCTGGGCTAAATCAAAACTGATTTACTCGGCTGATCTCTTGGTGCTTTTATCGGCTCTGGCTGCGCCGCTTGGCCGCTTTAATATATGTATACGCGATATATATACGATTTTCTAAGACATACGCACGCCTGCCTGGCTGCGACACGGCGCCACGCGCGCTTCGGCCGGACCCGAGCCGGAGAGCAGCAACAACAGCTGCGGCTTCGGGCCCAGCTCGGGCCAATCCACTGATTTGAATACTGTTGTCGGTCGATCGGTCGATCGGTCGCTCGACTCAGACAAAAATAAGTAAATAAATATACATACGAACATACTTTTGCATATAAACAATATGTAGATTTTGTATAAAGCCTGATTCGACTTGGGACAAGATTTTTGTAGTTTAAAAACAAAACAACAACAACAGCAACAACAATGACAACAACAAGGGCATCAATGCTTCATTTGCAAAATGCCCAAGTTGTCGGCTGATGACCAGAAGCCGTCTGATAATCTATCAATATCATTTAGTATTTGGCCAGGCCCAAATCAATTTCAAATTACCGAAAGATCGGATATCGGATACCTGCCTGGAGTCAGCTGAAGCGCAGTTCGCTGATCAGGCTACGGATATTCGCATAAATGCATATGCATGCGGGCCATTAGGCGCTGGGACGCGGACGGAAAATGGAAATCGCGAAGACGACGCAATATCTCTGTGCGCTCAGAAACGAAAAGAGAGAGGAGGAGGAGGGGGGGGAGAGAGCTCCACCTGGACCACTATTCCGGTATTTTCTGTAACTTACACATGCCGTTTGTTGTTGCTTGCACTTGGCTTAGTCACAGTCACTATCTAGTATATAGTCAGCCATATGCTTAATTATGTCAGCAGGCCAGACGAAGCCGTAAACAAATTAAATACTGGTTGGATTCGAGCGAGCCTCCTGTTTGCCTTCTGCTGCGCAGCTCGAAACTCGTTTCGTTTCGGGTGTCCTAAAAAGCCGCCGGATGGCCCAGCCTCAGGCCAAAAGCGTAAATGCCAATGGCTCCACAGATTTATCACCATCAAAGCTTCACATAAACACATCACATCGTATAAACATCAAAATTAATTTCACTTTTATCATAAATATCATAATATATTTGACTTTTTTATTCCAAGAATATGCAAATCGTCAAGCTTTATTAGAAAATGTCTTTAACTGTCTCGACCGAATCATCCGTCTAACTGCCGTCTCCTTATTTGCTGCACAGAACTATCCAAATTCAGCTTGAAGTGCGATTAGTGTATGCCAAAGGCAAAGCAAGACAGGGCTATCAAATGATTCAATGCGGGTAAATAATAGTCGATAAATATTAGATTCAGATTTAAATTAGATCGGATAGCTGTTTAGCAAAGATATATAATACAAATATATAATAGTCGATATGAGTATATTAGATTAGATAGAAATCTTGCTATTCAGCTGTTTATTTAAGTACAGATATACATATGTATATATATAATAATAGATATATAGAGCGACAGTAGAAGTCGTGCTGTTAAACTGTTTAGCAGAGATATGTAATGTACAATAGAAGATATATAACATATAATTGTGGGTACATAATAGTAGATAAATATTACATTTAGATTAGATCAGATAGATAGCAGAAGGCAAGCTGTTTAGCAGAGATAAATAATATATACAATATATAATAGATGTATATGATAGTCGATATATGGATCATAGATTAGACAGATAGCAGAAGTCAAGATATATAATATATAACAGTTGATATATACTATATAATAGATTAGATAGATAGCATAGATACAGATATATACAATATATATATATATATATATATATCATATAACAGTAGATATACTCTTACATATTTATATAATATACATATATATAATAGAACATATATAATAATAGATATATAATATACAATTGTATGTATATAATCATCAATAGTTATTAGTTTTAAATGAGATTAGGTAAGTGTCAACTGTTGAGCCGTTTAGTTTACTAAAGACACAGTTCTCGCATAGCAACACCTATGATGATATGGGTATAATATACAACATAATATAATTAGTTACATTTAAACTGGTATCTAAATGTTAATTAATATGAGTTATTGATATTTGTTTTATCTATTGGGTGATCTCAAACCATTTATTGTTGCATAAAAAGATCAATTGAAATTTCGCCTTAACGCATCATTCGCTTCGGATACAAGCATGAATATATTAATATGCACGGCAAATATATTGTTGTTCATCCATAGTTAATTAACATTTTATATTTTTATGTAATACAATATAGTGAGTACTCTTAACATAGAACGTGTTAGGTCGATTGACAACAAAAAAACATACATATATGCATATATTGACTTATTTTACAAACAGTTGACTTAAGTTACATATATAAGAGCGAGAGAGGGAGAGAGTTTTGCAGCACTCTCCACTCGGCTTGCAATTAACGTTTAAACTGTACAAAAGGCCGTGGGTGGATTCGCTCATCGGATATCTCTATATGCATAGGCCATGGCAGGATTGGTTCATCGGATTTCTATAAATTTATATTGCAGTTAAACACATCTACTTGCGTTTGAACATGTTGCTGAGCCGTCGCTTGGGTGGCGAGTTCTGTAAAGGAACAACGGAAGTTTCTTGTATTAAACACAATTTGATTGGTATCTTGAATAGTGATATAAAGTCGCCTGTTGCCCTCAGCCTGCTGCCTGCTGCCTGCTGTCTGCTGCGTCCTCGCTTATTGCTAGAGCAGCAACAGCACCAAGCCCACGACTGCCGTGGCCATGAGGCAGCTACAAAACGGCACTAGAAATATAAACAGGACAATGCCGAGACCCAGAGACTTCTTGAAGCCAATGCGTCGCCGCTGGCGGCGCCAAAGTCGCATCAATATATTGTCATTCTGGCGATTGGATGCATTCTTCAAGTCGCTCAGCCGGACCATGGTGGTCACGTTTATCTGCGGCAAGCGATGAGTTCGTATGTGACTCAGCGAGTAAGTCGTCCACGACTGCATGGACGAGCAGCAGCTGAGGGTTGAGTTGTTCTCGGTGACGTTGGACGCGCTGTGCGGTTTCTTGTGCTCCACAATTTCCAATAATCCGGGACTGTATTGCAGCGGATGCAGTTCGAACGGTGCTGAGGACGCTGTCTGGCGGCAGAGTTCTTCGAAGTGAATGTCGTGACTGAGATTGTTGGCGATGGCGGCGGCGTCGCTAGTGCTGGCGCCGTCACTTAGCCAGGCGCGCACGTGATACTCCTCGAATTGCCGTAGCGCGGCCAAGTTAGAGTCGAGGTCGCAATCGTATTTGGCGACCAGCGCCTGCAACAAAGCTGGCTGCTGCTCCTCCTCATCCCCATTGGAATAGGAGCTATTGACAGCTACCCGGTCTAAGCTGAACGTGGCTGCTTCATCAGCACTTCCCTCCATCTCGGACTCCGCCTTGATACTCATGCAATTCCAAGCTTGCTTCTCCAGCAGCACCGTGGCACCCACCGCCATCGACGAATCATTGCGGTTGAGCACACAGTAATTGTTGTTTTCATTGGACTCATCGAGCGCGTATGTTCCATTGCCAAGCGGCAAAGTTTCTTTTGCATCTTCTTCTGCCTCTTCTTCTTCTTCTGGGGTATCTATGTCAGCATTATCTTCTTGCGTATTCATGTCGACATCGAGCAGATGCCTACCGCGATCAAAGCATCCCATGCGCTGATCCCTTATCTTGCTGCGCTGCTGCATCCGCTTGTAGCTCATCTGCGCCGTCGAGGATACTCTGGCGCGAGCTCTGCCTCGGTTGCCATACAAGTGAATAGATTTGCGTGAAATGGACTTGCGCTGACGTCCGCTCGAGGCGGATGCAAGACTACTGCTTGAACTATTAGTTATCAAACGGCGGCGACAGATGCTCGGCCTTTCGCCCTGATCATTGGTCATGGCCGCATCGGCTAGACGTGGTGTGACGTCCGGCTCTTGCTTTGGCAGCTCTTGACCACCAGATGGTGGCTCGTCGCAATGGACTATTTGCTGCCGCTGATTATAGAAGGAGCGGCTGCTGCGCGGTGTCGATGTGCAAAATGCCGTTTGCAATCTGCGCCGATGCATAATACCCCTCAAGAGACTCTGCTTACGCTGACGCCGCCTCTGTGAAGGAGCATATTATTTCTGTAAATGGGCCGTCGCGGCATCAACCACACATATTGACGAGGACGAAAGAGCACGACAACAGGCAGTAAACACAGGCTAAAACAAGGCTAAAAACAAGGCACCACATAAAACACAAAATGTCCTTCGCTTGCTTCTTACCTCGTCACGTGGCAGACATTGTCCTCCTCCTCCTCCTCCACCGATGCCACTGCTGCCTATGCTGAAGCGAGATGTGAAGATCTTGAAGCGGGCTGGCGTCTTGGCCGTTCCATTGTCACAAGTCTCACGTAATATTTCCCGTGGTGGTTCCGAGCCACCAAACGAGAGACGACCGCCATTTTTACTGGGTGTCGGCGGACCCGGACGCTTGTAGTGCGTGCCCATGGACTTCTTGCGCGTACCTATGCCATTCCCATCCGTAGTGCTCAACAGGGCACTCATGCTGTCGTCCAGGCTGTGCGGACCATCCTGTCGGGAGATGAAATATGTATTACATTAGCTCAATGCACAATTTTCGCAATTCAACCAACCATGCGACAAGCCCTCAACACTCCCTTCATCTGGCTCACTATGGTTTTTGAATGCTTACTTTGATATCGTCCTCCTGACTGCCCAGGTCGTGGTACTGCGCTGCATACGCGCTCTTCAAGTGCGGCGGTTGCAACGAATTCCGATACTGCAGCTCCTCGGCGCTTCAGACAGAAAGTAATATATATATTAGTAATAGGTTTTATTTGCACAGTGTGTAATTAACGTACGTCATGTTTGGCGCAGTGCCCAGCTTGAGATCCGTCAGGTAGGTGTTGTTGAAGACCTCACCCTCTTCGTCTTCCATTGCAAGATTAGTCCCGAGATTGGAGGAGGGCGCAGTTGGCCGCTTGAACGGCTGCCAGTCCTCTGCAGTCGCCAGAGCTGTCGATGCCTGTTCGGCTTCCTGCAGGTGCCGCAGCTTCGTACTAAGAATGGCCTGTTTCTTCTGCTCCTCCAACAGCTTCTCATTGAGCCGCACAATCTGATTGGATAGCTTTCGGGTATGTTCCTCATACTTGGCGATCTAGAAGATAAGGAATATTGTAGATTATCATCCAGTTATATATGTATATATAAATGCTTACCTGAACATTGAGCTTTTCCAGTTCAGCCTTGTGGTTGGCCGTATCGCGTTCCTGTTTTTCCTTGATGCGGCTGACCTCCGTCGTGTACAATGTGCGCTATAGTTGTCAGATTATGTGGTTTTAGGGGGTTTATGGTATGTGTTGGGTGGTGCATGGTAGAAGTGTACGGTGAGAAATGATATGCGCGAAAGGTGGGTAAAATAGGAAAGGGGGTGGTATTATAAGTTCGAAAGCAAGCGAAAAAAGACAAATATTTTTAATATATATAATAGGATTAGTTTAGCTTTTCAGTCTGCAGTCGATCGATAGTTAGTCGATCGATACTTTATTATTAAGTAACAGTGCTTAAATCAAACAAACATAAAAAATAAATAAAAAACTTAAAATTCGGGCGGACTATTCGATTTAAAGGAAACAGCTACGTCATTGAGCGAGAGCAACATGTATACCGCTGCTATGATTAGGAGCACCAACAGTACATTCTCTAAATGGGAAGAAGTTTTTATCTCTATGGTTGTGCGTGGTGTTTGAGTGACTTTTTCAGCTGTTTCAGGCTGCATCCAAACTTCCGCTAGGTTAACCCCCTTGTCGTGTTAAATGCATGAATGTGTGTGTAAGTGTGGTGAGTGGTGAGTAGTAAATGTGATGTGTTAAGGTGGTTAGGTGGTGATAGTAAGTGTTGTGATCGGTGGAGTAGGAAGAGAAGAGGAAACAAAGAAAATTCATTTAAGTACCATGTGATTGACAAGCAAATTAAGCTACTTGTTGCGATTGCTGTGGGATAAGCGTATGATTAATGGCAAACTGAAGCAACAGCTGCTGGAGTCGCCTTCGAGTCTCCTTCGATGATGGCTGGAAATGTTAAATCCCTCCCAACCAACAGCACACACAAATAAAAGGACAGAAAACTACGAGGGAGCAAGCGTGCATGCCTTAAAGAATTAATACTACAATCTAATATTTACATAGGCTCATAGGACGCTGACAACAATTGAAATTATCTTAAGCAGGAGTGCTCTAGTCGGCAGTGCCCGACTAAGGAATATCCTGAATGCTGCGCAGAGAGGGTTATCCGAAATCTGAAATACATTTCAAATTTGAAATCTCAACTATGCTTCAACTTAAATTAACTTGTACTGCGGGTGGCATATACATTTGGACGGACAGACGGCAGAGTCGGACAGAAGATATGTACTACTATAGAGTTTAGCAGGTTTTTGAATTCCTTTTGTCTCTGAATTCCCATTTCAATGGGTTTTAAAGACTAGCAAAATAGTCTGCATGAAAGTTCTATAAACTAGTTTTAACTTGGCCATATATAAATGAGCTGTCTGAGTACGATATTGTACAGCGTCCCGCTGAGCTAACTAAAAATTGTGTGAAGAAAGCGAAGGAAAGGTGTTAAGTAGCAACAATACTTTAGACAAGCACATAAAACAACAACAGGAATACGACTACAATATGATTAGTAACCTTGGGCGTTCACTTACCATTTTGGTCTTCATTTTTTCTAGTTTTCCTTCCATCTCAACACGATAGTCCTTCAGCCTCTGATCACATCGCACCAGTTCGTCTCTGGCCTCGCGGTACTTCGCCTGCAGGCCCTTGAACGCGCTCTCGTGCTGGTTTAATTCCGCATTCTGGATTTCTAATTTCTCTTGCATTTCCAACAATTCGGCTGAGCAATGCTGCTCCTTCGCCAATGCCTCCAATAGTTTCTCATGGTTATTGCGAGTCTCGACAATCTCGTCATTGCATCGTTCCAGCTCATCGTTTAGGGTACGCAGCTTGCGCTGGTAATGGGCTTCGCGATCCTTCGCCTCGCCGCGCTCCACTTGAAGCTGCTTCATCTTGTCATCGAGGTCGCACTGTAGGGATTCGTGTATTTGCTTCATTCCTTCCAGCTCCTGTCGCGCCTCCGCTAGCTGTGAACGCAACTCCTCCACATTCGAGCGTTCCTTTGCTGCCTGCTCGGCGTTGGCAATGGAACTGCTCTCACCTGCCGCAATGAGCTCGCGCATGGTCTCATTGCTTACCTGGAGTTTGCTGTTCAGCTCTGCTATGCGTTTGCGCTGCTGCGCAATCTCTGAATTGAGACCGCCGACTTCAAGGACCAGCTCCACCTTCTCATCCTCAATCACCTTCACCTGCTGCTGCAGAGTGCGAGCCGTGCAGTTCGCCTTCTTGCAGTCCCTATCAAGCTTGGACAGCTGCTCACGCGCTCCTTCACGATCTGCTTCTGCCTGAGCACGCTGCTGCTCCAAGGTGGCCACCTTCTCCTCCAAACGGCCTGCACGTTCCTTGTTCTTGCGCAAATCAAACTGCAGACTCTCCTTCTCCTGCCGTAGAGTTCCAATCAGCTCGACCTGTTGGGTCTGCTTGAGATTCGCCTGAGCCACTTCGCGCTGGGTTTTAGACAAAATTGCCTGCTGCTCGCCCAGTTTGACGGCTATTTTCTCCAAGCGCTTGGTGCTCGAATCCAGCTGAGCCTTGCTCTTCTCGAGTTCCTCCTCCTTCTTTGCGAGCAAGCTCTGGCTAGCACTCAGCTGCTTTTCCATGAGGCGTCTCTGCTCAATCTGCTTCAGTTGCTCGTGCTCAAGACTTAAGTTCTTGTGCTGTTCGGCTTTCACCAAGCCTTCCAAATTGTGGACCCGTTTCACGAGCAATTCTTGGGTCTGCAACTTTTGCAGCGTCATCTGCAGCTGCTGTTGAGCCACCAACAGCTGTTCCTGAGCATCATTGCGCTCGCCCTCGATCTGCTCGAACTGACGCTTGTGCACCAGGAGCTCCTCTTGAAGAGCCTGGATCGTGGACTCGCTCTTTTGCACGAGCTCCGTCTTGGCCTTGAGCTCCTTCTCCAACCGCTCCTGCTCCTCATTGGCAGCGTCCAGTTCCTGCTTAATGTTAGACAGCACTAAGGTGTTCTCTTGAGTCTTAACTGCATTCGCGCCTTCCTCGTTTTTAGTATTAGCTATTTTCTCCAAGCGCTTGGTGCTCGAATCCAGCTGAGCCTTGCTCTTCTCGAGTTCCTCCTCCTTCTTGGCGAGCAAGCTCTGGCTAGCACTCAGCTGCTTTTCCATGAGGCGTCTCTGCTCAATCTGCTTCAGTTGCTCGTGCTCAAGACTTAAGTTCTTGCGCTGTTCGGCTTTCACCAAGTCTTCCAAATTGTGGACCCGTTTCACGAGCAATTCTTGAGTCTGCAACTTTTGCAGCGTCATCTGCAGCTGCTGTTGAGCCTCCAACAGCTGTTCCTGAGCATCATTGCGCTCGCCCTCGATCTGCTCGAACTGACGCTTGTGCACCAGGAGCTCCTCTTGAAGAGCCTGGATCGTGGACTCGCTCTTTTGCACAAGCTCCGTCTTGGCCTTGAGCTCCTTCTCCAACTGCTCCTGCTCCTCATTGGCAGCGTCCAGTTCCTGCTTAATGTTAGACAGCACTAAGGTGTTCTCTTGAGTCTTAACTGCATTCGCGCCTTCCTCGTTTATAGTATTAAGCTCGCGTCCCAACTGCACTTTGAGCATTTTCTCACTCAGCTCCGACTTCATATCATCGTCGAGCAGGTCTTCGAGACTGTAGTTGGAGTCTCCATTAGTCTTGGAAATGCCCTTGCTATAAGGCATGTCTCTTAAATGACTATGCAACTGGAGCTCAGCATTTATCTCCTCACACTCTGCATTTTTCAGTTGCAGCTCCTTCACTACTTTATCGCGCTGCATTTCCAACTCGCCCAATTTAGTCGTCAGTTTCAGAATGTTCTCATTGTACTCCCTCTGCAATGCGCTGTGCTCTTGCTTTTTGACTTCCTGGGACTGTGCTAGACTCCGATCTAAGATCTTGCATCTTTCGTTCAGCTGCTCATATTTGGAGGCAAACTGCGAGAGCTGATTCTGCACATATTTGACTTTCAATGGTAGAGCATCGCTCTTGATCTTGTCAGTCGAGGAACTAACATAAGGATTAAGTGTGCTTAGCATGTCCATAGCGACGAGGTCAATTGCCGTGAGGTGTTTCTTTTTCTCATAAATCTCAGACTCCGCCTTGTTCAGCTGCTTGTTCATAATATCCAGTCTAGATATTAGAATCTTTTCTACCTGCTCCAGGCTATCTACGTTGACACTTCCCAACGGCAGCTGCAGGTTGAAGCGAGCGCTAATCGTGTTGATGAAACACTGCAGGCGCTTATCAGTTAGTCCATCATTAGCTATTTGTTCGTCCTGAGACTTAATACGCTTTTCGAGCTCTTGTATTTCTTGGCAACGTTCCAATAAGCATTCCTTTTCCTCGTCGATACGCGCCTCCAAAGCAGAGTTTCTACTGACAAGATCCATTAGTTCGGCGTCCAATTGCTCAATTTCGGCATTCTTGTCTTGCAGATCTTCAGCCAATCGAGCAACTCTATTTTCGCTCATCTTCAACTTTTCAATACTCTCCTGCAGATCCAATTTACATTCTTCTAATGCCTGATCCAGATCTGCGGATCTAGAGCCTTCCTGCTCTGATGAAGACACTTCCTGATCTGGGATGAGCTCTTCCTGCTCCGAAAGAGGTTCTGAAGGAAGGTCTTGATTTGAATCAATGCCTTCCTGTTGGGAGGAAGTCTCTGCCTGCTGCGAAGAAAACTTTGAAGGACGATTTCTTCGCTCTGCAGTGCACTCTTCTTCCAGTTCTGTAGTACACTCTTCGAATCGCTCTGAACTAAAATCTTCTTCGTGGCCCGAAGTGAGTGCCTCCTCCTGGCCAGAAGTAGGTTCCTCTTCCTGACCTGAGGTCAACTCCTCCTGGCCAGAAGTAAGTTCCTCCTCCTGACCTGAGGTCTGCTTTGCAACAAGCTGCTTCTGTGGAACAAGCTCCGACTGTTCTGCAATTGGCACCTCCTCTGGAACTATCCCTTCCACTTTTGGATTAGGCTCCTCCTTCTGCGGAGTAAGATCTACTCTCTGCGTATTTTGCTGTTCTAACTGAGCCTGCAGTTGTCTGACACGATTCTTCTGTAACTCATAGCTGTCCGATAAATCGTCTATTGTTTGCTCGACGAGCTGCAAGAGCTGCGCACAGGTGGTATCCGAGGGCATGTCGCGCTGGAATGGTGCTGCTATTGTTAAGAGTTTATGCAGAATTAAGTTCCGCTCTCTGCCCATGGTCTCCAGTTTGTTACGCAGCTCATCATTTTCCAGCTCCTTCTCACGCAATTGTTTATCGATTACCGAACAAGCCAGAGTTTCAGGTGTCGAATTTATGCTTGTGGTCGTCTGAGAGGTCTCTAGTAAATCCGAAGAGGCGTTGAGGACCTCGCGGCCACTCTGCAACTCAGCGCGCGCCTCTTGCAGGCACTCCTGCAGCTCCAACTTGTCCCGCTGCAGGCAAGCGAGTTCGCCCTCCTTTATTAATAGTATCTGCGCGGTGCTCTCCACGCGCGATTCCAAGTCGCTGATTTTTTCCACGCACACAAGCACATGCGACTCGGATAGTTTCAGCTGAAGATAGATAATGAATCATTTAAATGAGATACTTTAAATAAGGTCAACAAGCAGCACACCAAATTATTCAACATAGCAATGGCTGCTTGAAGATGGGAATTCCTAGCTTATATTGCTCAATTGCGTCTAAAGATTAATATAATATACCCTATATATAGATATGGAACTGCTTGAAGTTGGAAATCCAGCTGGCATTGCTCAATTGCACCTGATTATATTGATCTATCCCATATATTAGGTATATATGTGCACTTGGGCTGGACATTCCAGATGAGAGATTACTATGGGGAAATATTGTCTCACCTTTTCTCTGCTCATGAGTCATAATAATTGAATACATTTTTGTTATTAAAGAATAATCCAAAATCATGAATCTATAAGACAATTATTTATATATATCTATAGAGATAAATGTATATATGTGTACTATATCTCTATAGTTAAATATATATTGATAGCTTTCCTACAGCTCCTATATTCTAACTAACATTATGTTAAAAGACCAGCATATATATTTCATACCTTCTCTGCGAGCTTCTCATGGTCAATCTTCAACTGTTGCAACTGCTCCTTGCCTTCGGCAATGGCAGCATCCTTCTTGCTAATATCCTTGAGCATCTGTCGTTTTACCTGTTGTTGCGGTAGAGCGGAAAAAATATTAATAAATCAGGTTCAGGTAGGCGGCGTCTAGGTCCAACTTACGCTCTCAAACTCGTTGGGTTTAAAGCCATGAATAACACTAGACTCGTCGAGCTCAAGTTCTATTGAGGCCGACAGCTTGGCCAGCTGCTGCTTCTTCACTTCGTTCTCTGAACAGCAATAAAATTGGGATTAGCCGAGTGGCTGGATAATCGAGCATATGTTGTTGGCACATACCTTTGCTGAGAGTATTAATAAGTTCCTCGTTCTCTAGGATCTGGTCCTCTAAGACATTCTTCTCATATCGTTCGGTTTCCAACTGAGCCTTCAAAGGTATCAAATAAATGGAATATCAAAGTTATTTAATTTATCAAGGAGTCTTACACGAAGTCCCAAAACCTCACGCGTTCGCTGCTCGAGCAAAGCTGTTTTGGGTGTTGATGGAGCCTGAACCAGGCTTTCATCCTGCAAGCTATTTAGCTCGCGATGCCTCGGATTGGGTGTTGAGGGCACGTCAGTGTCGATGGAACCCGAATCCTTGCTGTTGCCATCAGTGACAGACGAGCCATTGCCAATGGCACTGCCACTGCCATTGGCACTCCCGCTGCAATCGGGCCCGAAGGAGAGGTTGGCGCTCATCTGGACCGGAGTCGATTCGGCCACCTTTTTCTCGCTGTCATCGATGCTAGTAATGGCGTCGCGCAATAGGCTGCGAGTCATATCTGGGTACTTGAGCGCCTGTTGAAAGAACGCCGCAACGTACTGCTGTGTGTTGTCCGGCAAGTTCCGGCAAATATTTTGAAAGTATTCGCACGGCTTCTGCACGCAAGAGTAGTGCATGAAGAGCGAATAGACATAAACGAAGTCTGTGGGCATTATGCGGCCACCCTTCTCCAGAAGAGGCTTAAAATTTGGATAGGCATCTAAATATAAAGCAAAAGAATTCATTTAGTCGCTGTCGAAAATTTTTTGACGTGTGGATATCCACCTTTTAAGAAACTCTCTATTGGACCCGGAGCAAATGGATTGGCGCCCGCATCGGATGGCGGCGCAATCTGGACAATTTTAGCATAATGCTTGAAAAAGTCGATAATATCAGAGTCCTCAAGGCACACCAAGTCCCCGACAAAATGACATTTCTGCACCTATTCAAAAAATGTGTGAAAAAAAAGTAATGAACGTGCGTCGGAATCGATCTCCGTTTGCAGTCCGGCTCTTGAAAGACTTACCCACTGCAGGAGATAGTCGCGCCACACACGAATTTCCATGTTAATATCACAAGTAAAACAAAAAAAAAAAAAAAACAACAAAAAAAGCAACAATCTGAAGAAAATTCGAGTCGAATTAACACTGCACGCTTGCACGCCGGTTGTCTGCGAGAAAATCAACACTTTATAACATTAGTAGATGCCACGGCATGCAATTGTCGCTATTATAATCATTATAATAATGAATTGCACTTTTTCTAGAACTTACACGTGCCTGACTACAAAAAAAATCTCGCTAAAATTGACGCTTCGTTTGAAAGTGTCTCGAACCGACTTCAGACGCTAACAAAATGGGCGCGCTTGCAGCGAATTGCGATACTTCAGCGAATCGAATAGTTCACGGTAAACGCCGATTATTCACTTTGGAAACAGGGTTGCTATGACCGATCAAATAAATTTTCGAGAATAAATTTATGAAAACACAATAATAATAAAAGAAAAGAAAATTTCTATTTGGAATTCGAAGTTTTTTTTTAGATCTGTACACTAGGACGAGCTCCGTGCTACTGAATAAATTTCACTACAGAGAAGCTTAGGTAGGTCGGAAAGCCAAATGAGGAAAGCAAGGATGACTCGATCGGGTTTTAGAGCAAAAACAGAGTGTTTGGCATGGCCTGCTGCATATTGCCATTTTCCAAAGCAAACGCCAAAATATTTTTAAAAGAGAGTGTTTGGCATGGCCTGTGTGCTAAAATCTTATATATTATTGTATTCGTATTTGTACAGATAACCATAACAATTATATTTTGTCAAATAGTTAAATAAAATTATTTCAACTAAACCAATAACCGCGATATGTATGCTAACAGTGCCAAAATGAGTAAAGTTTCGATCAAAATTATGGGACAAGTAACATAGCGATAGTCGATGTACCAACCGCCAATGTAAGTTTAATGAGTAGAGTATCGATAAAAATTATGGGACGAGTAATAATAATAGCGATAGTCGATGTATCAAGCGCCAAAGTGAGTTTAATTCAAATGCTGTTGGCGTTTATTAATTTCATAAAAATGGTAATAATAATATAATTAATTTTCGAAATATACTTACTTGAACACACATATATAAACTTGTCAATACGAACTGGTATTTCGTAAATGTTGATCAAAATCTCGTTATATAGACATGAAATTCTCGTGGCACATGCACGGAACCTAATTATTTTTAAGTAGATCGCACACGAAATTCCACAAAAACTCATTTTAAATAGTAAAGTCTCGAACTGAGGTCCACAAATATAAACAGAAGTAAAAGAAGAAGAAGAAGACATTGAAAACAACTTTTGTTTTATAAATGAAACATGTGTGCATTTGTTTGTGTGCAAATGAATAGATATGTTTGAACCCAAGGCACAACGTGTGCAAGAGCTCTTTGGCACACCGTTCTGGCCATCTCCTGCCCGGTCACTTCCGACTACAGCAACTTTACTTATTTAGCACGTAAGAGTGCGCCAGTGGGGTGTGTGCACGACTAGCAGATACCCTGACATAGAAATGCCTGAAGTAACACACGATTATTATCGAAATGGACTGAGTTATCGAAATATATAATAAACTTATATTGCATATGGATAACCAGGAATAGATAGCTTTGATATTCCTACCTAGGTGAACCTGACTAGATCGACTCAGCTCATCATCCTGATCAAGAATATATATACATAGTATGGATCTGCCACGCCTCCTTCTGCCTGTCACATACATATTGATAAACCCAACTGATACACTGACTTGCTCATATCAGCACTGGGCTGGGTATAGCCTAGTCGAGCATACACCCGACTACCTTCCGCAGGTGTGTTTATAGCTATAAGGCGTACGTACCCAACTATTCTGCTCTAGGCCTGAGTGGTGCGCCAGACACTAATGTACACGACTATCGAGAGATCTATTCTAAGTCTTGAAACCGCAAATGGGCGAAAGTGTATTTAGGCTTCGGCTCTCCGAGTGCTCAGGCATATATACACTTGCCATGTGCTCACAAGTTTTGATGTATGTACGAACGTACGTACGTTTGTATGTATGTCTGTGTAGATTCGCACATATTCGGAATCATTTACTGTAATGTAAATAAACAAACAGTAAATATTGTGCTGCTGCTGCTACTGCTGCTGCTGGCTTCGATACATACTTAAAAACAAATGCTCGGCCACAGAAATGTTCGAACCGAAATTTCGTGCGGATGGAGAGCTGAAGAGCCGGAGAGCTGGGGAGCTGGAGAGCTGAAACTAAAGGCAACAATAACATTAAACGATGTCCAGAGATCGCTTTGATTTCCATCAGAACGGTTCGGTGAGCATTGCCGATTGTTCAACGCTCCGGGCCGTATGTAATTCTCCAGTTAGCTGGCATCCGCCATATCCGTAACCATACCCGTACACCGCACACCGTACACCGTACCCACCCGTAACCAGTGACAGTCGAGCAGTGCAACGGAGCTCACAATGGCAACTGCCCCCCGTCCATCCCATCATCATCCGGTGCGCAGCGCCGCAGCAGCCGCTGCGCTCGCCATGCAAATCCCAAATGTGACGGACTCGCTGGAGCGCGGCAAGAGCAGGACGAGCATCACGTCCATGTCGGACGAGGACATCATACAGCAGAATCTCAAGGAAATACTAGACATCAAGTCGCGAGTAAGTGACCACTCAATCTCCTGCTATCATAGGTGTCCGTTGCACCTGGCACCAATCAGAAATCGCAACTGATTCATCACGGGTTTAACGGGGCCGCCATCTGTATCCGTACGTCTGTGTGTGTGTGTGTGCGTGCGTGTGTGTGTGTGTGTGTGTGTGCGTGTGTGTGTGTGCGTGCAACGTGCCTGATGTGAAAACCATATGAACGGCGCCATCAAATTTTTCATTCACATATAAATACGCATACATAAATACACGCACATGCACATACGTATGTACATATGTATATGTATGTGTACAGTGGCTCACAGCTTTATTCAAATTGAACTAAAAGAGCTATTAAAATTATTCAATTTAATGAGCTAGTCAAATGCTTTAACTTTTTATATTTCAGCTCATTAATTTTTTAATATTTTAAACTTATTTTTTTTTAATATTTTAAATTAAGCTTAAGCTAAAATATAACAATTAAAAAGAAAATATATTTCTCAAACACTTTGATGCCATTTAAAAGCTAAAATATAATTTTAAAATATTTTTTAAAAATATTTTTATATAATTAAATTCATATTATTATAACAATTAAAAATTAAATTATATTCAAAACATTTGCTTATAATTTGAAATTAAAAATATCAGCAAAAACATATATATGTATGTATGTACATATATTTATATAAATAAGTTGTGAAATTGTTTTTGTTGATTTTTAAATTTTTAATTACTATAAAATATTGAAAGAAATATTTAAAGAATCAATATAGGTAATAAAATATTTTTAAAAAAATATGTATATGTATACATATATATATTCATTTATACTTGTGTATACATATATCGGTCAATATATATGTAGGCATATAAACACACATTTGCAGATGATGAGGTCTTGTGCGAACGTGAGTTTATAAACAATGTAAACATACATACATACATACATACATACATACATACATATGTATATATGTTTCTCGATCCATTCGCAGCCCCGACTAGTACAGCTTACTATACAGATACATATATAATACTCGAGTCTTACAGCTTCTAAGAGCATTGCCATCAACTGCAACAAAAAGCATATTCAGCCACACCTATCAATATGTATGTATACATATGCATATATATATATCTTTATATATATACATATATGTATATACATTCCCATATCATTCTTTGAGAAACGTCATTAATAGACTTACATTTACATGGTGCACAGAGTATATTAGTTGAATGCAATATCCATCCGACTTCAAGCTTAACTCTACTAGGTTAATGCGTTTTAGCTGGGAGTGATCGACTTGCAAATACCCCATCTCCATTCCACGCTTCAGACTCTCACGCACACACACATAAGCACGCACTCCGCTTACAGCGCAGTTTACAAAATGAAATTGTGGTTCAACTTTTGCTCTTCTCATGGAATGGGCTTAATGGATCAAATAAGCTAAGCTACTACTACTACTATCCAGATAATAGCTAAACTATATTTTGTGCCTTGCAGGAGGAACGCAAAGCCAATGGACGACTTGTGGCCGTAATTGTTGCCTTTCTAGGTAAGAAGATAGCGATAAGCTAAGACCCTAATTATACATATACGATAAGTTGAGTTGAGTAAGTGAAACTTGAATTTTGATGGATCTAAAAACATGATTTATATATATGTATGCTTGGCACTTTCCATAAAGTATACGCTTATATATATATGCCTAAACAGGACTAGCTCCTTATAGCTCAGTCAAGCCAGCCGTGCCCGCCTGTCCCACAGTCAAGAAAGCTCATCTAGAAGAGAAGTTAAATTGATTAAAATAGTGGACTAGAGCGAAGCATATTATAGCTTTATATACCCCGATACCCCCTTTCCTTAGAGAAAATATTTGTAAATATGTAATAATTCCCGATATGCGACTCTGTTTATAAGGCTGGGTTATGTAGGAGCATTTCCGAATCTCTATTTTACATAGCAGTTCATACGTACGGACGGGCGGACGAACGGATGGATGGATGGGGGAACGAACGTATTGACGGACAAATGGGCTTACGGATTGGCGGGCAAACGGCCGGACGGCGGACTGATGTGCTGACAAATGGACGGACGGATGGACAGACGTGAGTATGGCTCAACGAGTGAGCGGATGGACAGACGGACGAATGGACAAAGGAACGCATGAATGGACGGTCTGACGAACAGCCAGGCAAATATTAACAGAGTCAACCACATCGAGTAACACTTCTCCATGGTATTGCATACGTTTTCACGAAGAAGGACTATCCGTAACTCCGGTCAATCAATAGACGTAAAAAGGAACTTCGTTCTTCTGCGAATCATTTAATGGACGCAATTAACTTGAGCGCTTTTCCTTTGCAGTGATCTTCATGGCCGTGTATCACGCCTGGATACGGAAGACAGCTGCGCTGGCCGGAATGCTGGTTCCGGCGGGCATAATGCTGTCCTACGGCGCCTGGGTGGTGGTCCTGGCCAAGCGCGATAAGCACAAGCGCGCCATGTTTGTAGGTGCCCCATCCTGTGAATCGAACTAAATTATATCCTTAAAGCTTAATGGCTCTTCCTGCGCTTTGCAGGAGCGGCATATCGAGGAGGTGGCTCTGAAGAACAAGTGCGAGCTGGAGGAGAAGCATTCCCGCATGAAGCACGCCAAGCCAGGCAACCATAGCGGCAGCAGCAGCCCCTCCTCCACTCTGCAGTACACCAATGAGCTGGCAGCGGGAGGCAAGCACCGGAACAGGCAGCGGCGTCATAGACAGCGGCAGCGGGAGTGCGAGGTGAACCTGACGGAATTAGGGCTGTCGGCCGACGTCAAGGTGCACCGGATAGAGGCCAAACGGCCCAGTCTGAGACACAAGCTCTTCGGCCAAACGATCGCCCATGTGAAACTATTGGAGATGCAGTGCGACAACGCAGACGTGAAGCCACCTGATTCCAAGCTGTCAAGAGCCCCCAAGTTGCATGGGAAAAAGGATAATGGGCCAAAATCTTGACACGTTGACACGTGCCGCAAGTGAAACGCACGGGCTCCAAGCCAGAAGCTCCGACAAGGCCAAAGCGTCATCCCGGAGCTCTTATTCTTAAGCGATCAGCGACGTGAAGTGAATTAATGTATCGATAAAATAATAAAAAACATGGAATTCTTTTGGTAATTTAATGTAACGAAGTTTTGTAAGGCGAACGTGCAAAGTTTGTCCATAAAATGGAATTAAATTTCAATTTAATTTGCGTTCCCACTTAAATGTTTGATTACGATAGTTGTTGCTGGAAAAATATCGATATCAATCCAAGATGACTAAATTCATTTATGGGCTGAAAGCGCAGGCAATGCAATTGAATTCAAATTACTTAAGTACGTTAATTGACTAGCTGCATCAAAATGATTCAAAATTTTAGCATATATAATTCTAGACCATTTCATTTTAGAGGGATAAATTTGATTGCTGATTACAAATAAATTTTTACAGTGCCAACTTGAGTAAGACCAATTATGGGCATTCGATATTTGTTTATAGCACGATAAATTGACACATAAGCCGCCAACGTAAATTAAATTCAAATACAATATGACTCGCACTTTTTGCTTAGAGCTTCTTTTTCAAAAAATGTTTAAGTATTTGTAATAAATTACATAAGATTTTTTTTTTTAATAAATAATACATATACAACAGAAAACCAAATATAAAATTTACAAATATTAATAAATATAAATGGCTTTATTACAATTTTATTTAAACTAAAATTTAAATCAAACGGAAATTTATTTCAATGGCTATTCCTAACATGATTTTAAAAGATGATGTATAGCAATGTGTGTGTTATCGATAATTAAAACGCTGCATTTACAATATTAATTACTCATAAATAAAAATATTACTCATTTGGTGCTGGTATAATTAGCCAACAAATTTAAATTTATTTCGGTTTTTATTGTCAAGAAAAATAATTACCTTGAATCTGTACTTATATAGTGCTAATCTGGACTACATTGTTATTAAAATCTAATGTTTACGTCAATACATAAGTTAAGGCCATTTTATTATACATATTTTTCTAAATTTAACGACTGCGGGGCCTTCACAACTATCGATGGCTGAAATAAATCCATGTTATCGATGTTTCTCGAGATATATCGTCAGAGCTATAAGACGCTCAGTTCTAAGATATTACTCATTTGGCACTGTAAGGCGATATTTATTTAGGAAATATTTAAATAACTGAGCTATAAAACTTGTTTCTAACAATGCGAATCAAATACACGAACAAAACGAAATAGATTTAGCCGAAAGTCAGGCTTATTTCGACCCGTTCATTATCGACGGGAACAATTAGCGCTCTGAGTCGTTGTCGGTTCTCACATTTACCAAATATACGTGCTGATATTTGATATATGTATATACATATATATGCTTATTTGTTGTGTTTTTTGATTAAGAAGGCAATAAAAAAAACATAGTGTTACTATAAGCGATTAGCGGCCGCTCAGTGCAAGCGTAATGTCTAATTGCAAATCCGTGTGCTGCGCTACGTTCTACAGGTAAGTCGAGAGCGGCTCTTGAGTGCACGTCATCAACTCCGATTCCAGTTGCCAGTGAAAAGAAAGAAAGAAAGCAAACACACCAGTTGGAGCAGTGCTAAATTACGTCTCAAGTGTCGTCGGGTGTGCGTCTCTATTGCAGTCAGTTGTGCATAGAGAAAGAAATCAGCAAGACGAAGTGTAACAAGTGTTTCCGTTCTCGATCCCCCACTCAAGGCCCGCATCTAATTGCCCAGAGTGAGAGGCGCGCCTGCGCCTGCGCCTACGCTTTTTATTTATTTTGTTTACGTTGCTTACGTGTCGTGTCGTGTCGCGTTGCAAAATGAACGCCTGCGCTTACGTAGTCGCGCTCACATTTACGTGTCTTGCCGCCGCCGCCAGTCCCGTTACCCCGAGCATCGCGCAGGTCGAGGTGATAGAGCAGACCGACAGCTTCGTTGATAATGCGCGTTATCTGAACAATGAGGAGATCGGGGAGCTCTTCGCCCGCCTCAGCCGCGACTATCCCACCCTGGCCCAGACCTACTCCATAGGCCGCTCCGGCCAGGGCCGCGAGCTGCATGCCCTGGCCTTGAACGCGCCCGCGCCGGACGGCAATGGCGACGATCTGCTCCGGCCCATGGTCAAGCTGGTGGCCAACATCCAGGGCGACGAGGCGCTGGGCCGCCAGATCGTCCTCTACATGGCCGAATACCTGGCCAGCAGCTACCAGCTAAACACCCAGGTGCAGAGCCTCCTCAACACAACCGAAATACACTTTCTGCCCAGCTGCAACCCGGATGGCTTCGCGGCCGCTAAGGTGAGTCAGATGTCGTGTTGTTAACGCGAACAATGAGTAATATTTTAGTACAGGTCGAAATTGCCATCGTAGAGCGATGACAGATTTGTCGCGTTACGGAAGACGTAGCAGCATACGTAAATACTTAAATCAATGCTACGTTCACTTACGTTTCCATTCTAATGCGTGGGCATATTAGACTTTGTATACCCTGTACTCACCCAAAATGAACCCATTTCTTATAACAGGCAGTTAGAGGTGTAGCGCGCTCCATTAAGTATATATATTCTTCATCAGGTTAATGAACTGAGTCGATCAAGCCCTATACACAGCTGTTCATTTATCTGTCTATAGACTTGAAATTCTATCTGTATATGTCTGCATACCGTGGATGAATCAATATACTTATTTTCCTACTTATCGATAATTATCGATAAATATAGGTTTTTAAGCTCAGCTTGACTACCACTTAAGCTGTAGACTTCGAATTTTCTATGTGGGTTGCTGTAATGAATACACAAAGTTTAGATATTTTTGATATCTGGATACCTGCCCCTCTCTCCCCTTGCCACGAATTGGTTTTATTTATACTAGTATTTATTTAGTATTTATACTTGTGCTTTAGTGTATCCACTCATTCAGGTATAAGAATGACACACTCTTACACACTTTTGATGAGGAACTCCATCTGCAAGTCGAGCATACCCGACTGGAGCACTCTTCTTCCATACAATATGAACTGAATACCAAAAGTTAATCTCTATGAATCGTTTCTTTTCATTAAAAGTATACCTTCAGCCGAAAACAATTGAAGCGCAGCAACAAAAGAGAGAGAGATAGAGTATATACGTAGCTTATATCCCCTGCTGTGTTGCCCTGACTCACTCTAAGCTTAGAATTGGCTGTGGCGTGTAGAGAGACCAGTGTTGAATAGATTTGCTCCCGCTTTCATTGGCCTCAATGCAGATTGTTGTGCTTGCATTCCTTTCGAGCACTGATCGCCCGCTCTCCCAATGGGAAAGCAGCGCTCGCTCCCTTTCACAGCTCAATCAAAACTGAAACACTTCAAGTCGGAACTGAGTCGGAGTGGAGCTGCGTTTGGCCCAGTTTCGGGTTTTTCGTGTGTTTGCTTCAACTTGCGTGAGGTCGATTCAGCATGAGTCGTTAATTAGCATCTGCAGAGGCCCATTGAGCTAAGTGCTTGTGTATATATACATATGCACAGATATATACATATGTGTTTATGCGCTGATCGCCAAGTACGAGCCATCCACTTGAGTGGAGATCTTTTCATCGCCCCATTAGATATATCCGAGATGAATGCTTGAGATTGTTGAATGTTTGCAATGCTAAAAATGTGCTAAACTTGCCTGAATGGATATCTAAAGGAATTTTAAGAGGAGTTAATCTTTAATTAGTAACTGCGCCAGTTTATCGATAACAGTTCGATGATTTGAGCAGAGTTATATGAATAATAGAACGAAATGGAAATAGGAGCTAACCTAAAGTTAACTACTTTGTTGATTAATCAATACAACATATCGATAACTATAAGGGTCCCTAATCTTATTTTCGGCGAGTTACTAAGATAATTAATCGATAATATATATATATTTGTTTATATGTATATTCATGATTATATATGTATATAGCTTCATCTCACATGAATTAATAATAAAATACTATTTCAATACGAGTTACTCGTCAGCTAGTTACTGTTATCAATTAATCGATAACATTTCGATATTTACATAGCACATTTATCTATTGGGATGCACGTCCTATAATGAATAATAACTAAAACTTAACTTTAAGTTGGTACTGTGTTATATTATCGATAACATATCGATATAAAATATGTGTATCTGTACAGTTATATCAACCTTGATCTCTTAAACAACGTATGCCATAATGCATAAAATAATACAATTTACAATGGCCCATTTGAAAATCTATAGATATTTATAAATTTTATTTTCTAAAAGATTGTTATCGATAATATGATAAGCTCCTAGAATTATAGCTCTCTCTCTCTCTCTCTCTCTCTCTCTCTCTCTCTCTCTCTCTCTCTCTCTCTCTCTCTCTCTCTCTTGTGTTACCACAGATGTTAGCGCTGTAGAAGAATAAATTGAATATTGTTCACTTATTAATCATATCCATATAACAATTATATATATTGGCATGAAAATCGATACAAATCTGATTAATATAGATTACATTTGCATGATTATGAATATGCCCTCGAAATGTGCAAGTGAAACTCAATTACACAGCTCGAATTCCAATGAAATTCATTTCAGATATTTAATCCTTCCGCATTTTACGATCGGGTAACCCAACACTGGGCAACAAAGATAAAGTTCATAATAATATGAATATTATATCATATAAAGTTGAAGTATAGGCCAATATAATATCAAAATACCCCATTGCTAGAGTATTACGAAAAGCCAATCTAGATTGCGATAAGACCCGCTGCCCAAGCGATAAATCTGTGAATGAAGCTGAATATACGAAAGTCTGTGATAATCAAAAAGGTATATATATAGATTATATATGCATAGAGAGAGAGAGAGAGAGAGAGAGCGAAATGTGCTGAACTCTGCGATAATCCCTTTTGGATTATACATATCTTGGAATGATTAAATTCCATTGAACTTGAACAAATTTATTTAAAGTTGGGAAAGAATCGAGTAATATTATTATATTAGTATATATACAGACGAGACATTTTGTATATTTATTATTATCTTTCTATACATATCTTTATTATTTATCCTTGAGATATTTTGGTATATTTAAACAAAAATCGAGTATATATAGATACATATATAATATATACATTTATATAAATATTTTTTACTTATTTAAAAATATTGAAGTTTGTTTAAGTATAGCTCGAAAGAGCATTTCAACTTCGTCAACTGATATATCTTGCATGATTCTATATATAGATATACATATGTATATATACTAGAGAGTATATACATATACTAGAGCACTGTTTGTATAGTCTCTTATCACTCGCTCGACGGAGCGCTATTAAGGGGGCCATTAACGCTTTGGGGTGACTTTGAAATCTTATCGCAATATCGACAGTGTAATTGGCTGCAGCTTAACGGGAATTGTGAGTGTCATGTCCGCCATAGGCCATATGCCATATGCCATATGCCACATGCTGACACCTGTTGCAGGTAGAGACTTTCACCAGGCTGTCAGCTCCACGCGGGTTCTCTCATTGCTGATCTCTTTTCCGACAGTCAGTTCTATAAATAACGGATTAACTGTGCTTTTGTAGACGGATGACGTCACACGCTGCAACTGCAACGGCGACAGGAAACCCGTTTAGAAGGGGCAGCAGCAGCAACAGCAGCAGCGTCAACGATGACGAGGATGTCGACTCTAGTCAAATCCGGCGACAAACTATTGCCAAGTCTCGTCGACTTTAACCGGTTTGCAGTTCGCACTGTTGCAATTTTTGTTGGCCATAATATATCCAGTTAGCTGGGAAAAAGTCAACTCAGTGCACCGACTACGGAATACCTTGAAGCCAACCATATTAGTCATAGAAAGAAATATTGATTTTAATATATAACTATGGATGAAAATATCTTTCTATATAAAGTTGACATATATATATATACTATCTGGAAGTACACGACTAGCAGATACCCTGGATAAGGCAAACTGCTGCTATTCCCATCATTCTACGCTTCTCGGATAGAAATGCTCAAAGAAGATATGAGTGCATACAAACACTAGCACATACATATGTACATAAATACCCCATAGCAATCCGTTTACTGAGCTATACTATGGTAGATTCTTTATGGCGTAACTCCGCTTCTAGATGGATTTTCCTACTCCAATCTTAAAAGGCTTCATATGTGTTGGACAAAACACAAGTTTTTACTATTAGAAACACGTTTTTCTAATGGGATATGGTGCAGGTGTCAAAAATCCATAAAATATATATGTATATACATACATCTCTTTCCCTCTCTCTCTCTCTCTCTCTCTCTCTCTCTCTATGAAAATCAACCTAAATACCTTTTATGGTATTCCAGCTACGCCCAAACACTAAATCAAATAATCGATTTTTATCGATAAATAAGAAAATGACATTAGCAAGATATTTATTTATATATATACCTGGCCCCTGTACTTAGTTTCATCTGATAAGTCATAAGTCTTAGTCTCATCTGATAATGCCATCAGAGACGCGCTCGATGATTGATATCCCACTCAAGCAATTTGTACAGGGTATATACAAGAAATAAATTAAGTACAGAGAGAGAGAGAGAGAAGCATTATAAAAAGCTACATACATTTAAGACGATTAAAACCCTATGAATAATAGGGGTATACCTAGTGTTATGTACTTATTTTGGCTTATTGCTCGGCTGCTCCGGTCGTTAGCTTTATAATCTAAACACTTTATCGGACGATTGTGTGTGTGTGTGTGTTCGCAGCATATTTATAGTGTTTGGCAGAGGAAAGGCATATGCTAAGAGATCATAAAGCATCTGCCTGACAGAACAGTTTTAGAGCTAGTTACTCTACGAGCCAATTTCATTTTAGAATGGATTCAAAAAAAAAAAGCTAGGGTATTTTCTAGTTGGTTTTTCTTCTCGCACTTAGCCCTAAGAACTCGTAGACATTTTCCGCTCTGAAGTTAGTTTTTCCTCGGCTGACATCTGTGTCAAAACTGCTTCGTTGTAAAGGTCATGCTGTGCTGCTTTTTCGATCAACTTTGATATTTGTGAACATAGCTGTAAAAGTCAACAACGGTGTGTGAAAAACTAAAGGTTGCCGCGAGAAAAATCTTTTGTTTATTAATGATGCCAGCTGAGTTTTTCGGAGTTTCCCCCGCGGTGCTATCGCGGGTATTTGCTTTGATTTGATTTCAATATTTGCTACGTGTCGACCGGCGTCAGCAGTGACAGCGACTGCGGCTGCGGCTGCGACAGCGCTCTGATAAGAACGCAACACCCGATCACACTCTCTGGTCGCGCGCGCGGCGTGCGTGCGTACGTGATTCGCCCACGCAAAACTCTTCAAATGTATGTAAATTGTAAGCTGTGACGTCACTGGGCTAAAGCTATCGATTTTTGTGTGTGCCTTTGCTTAAGCAAACTGGAGATATTTATATCCTTTCAATTACGACGGTTCCGTGCGTTGGCGTTGCCGTTGTCGTTGCTGACGCCGAACATGACGTTGACAACGCTGCCAGCGTCAACGTGCTGCCTCTCTCCAACGCTCACACACACAGTCGGACACTCTCTCGTGCTCTCTCTGTCGCTCCCCTTGACTAACTTGCGCAGGCGCCTAACTTGCATCTGGCAACGCCGCCCGCACTCCGCACTAACCAAACAGCTGTGCGAAAAAAAAAACAATAAAGGAAGCAAATGAAGTACGAAAAATCGAGAGAGACGAAACAAGAAACAAGGAAAATGTAATACAATCTCAACTGAAAACTATTAATTTGTGTTTAAACGCAATGTGCGGCAACATCAGCAACAACAACACAACTCGTGACCGACTAGCGCAAAGCTTCGACGCGCTCTCTGCCGTGTAATTTCCCTACAATTATCGCACATCGTCGCTCTCCAACCAGCAGTGGCGGCAGCGGTAGCGACGTCGACAGCGGCTGCGGCATCGGCAGCGACAGCGACAGCAGTGGGACAGCGGGCAGGCAGCACGGGCTTAAGGCCAATCAACGCAGCGAATTTTCAAACAGTACATTTTTTGAAGCTGAGCCGAACCGAGTGGAACCGCTGCACAATAGCAACAACGACGACGTCGACGACGACGACGACAACTCCGACCGAGGCACGCGGGCTTCGAGCTGTATCTAAAGCGGGCCGCTTCAATTTACAAGCCAGTGATAACTAGCAGCGAGCAGAGGCAGGCAGGCCGAGTCAGTTGGCATCCATTAACGGCTAGCAGCGCAACACTTTTGGCCAAAATGCAGTGGGTATTGCTGATTGCACTGATCCCGTTAGCCGCCCGGGGCTACATCATCAAGGAGGACGAGAGCTTCCTGCAGCCGGCGCAGTACACCAGCCAGGAGCAGCTGGAGGACATGTTCGCCCGCCTCGAGAAGGCCTATCCGGAGCAGGCGCGCGTCCACAGTCTGGGCCGCTCGCTGGAGGGCCGCAACCTCTTGGCCCTGCAAATCTCGCGCAGCACGCGCCAGCGCCCGCTGCTGACGCCGCCCGTCAAGTACGTCGCCAATATGCACGGCGACGAGACGGTGGGCCGCCAGCTGCTGGTCTACTTGGCCCAGTACCTGCTGGGCAACTACGAGCGCAGCCTGGAGGTGGGCCAGCTGGTGAACTCGACGGACATCTACCTGATGCCCACCATGAATCCCGACGGCTATGCCCTGTCCCAGGTATGTCTCCAAACTGAACCCAAAGAACTGAACCAAAGTTCATTCGCATTGTGGAAAAATCAATATTTGTGAAATTTCATACGTAGTAGCGTCGCTAGCGGCGTTTGCAGATTTTTTTGTCGCCTCCCGGTGCCTGCGTTGCCATCGCGACGCAACGCGTCGCTGCTGTTGCGCACTTACGTTTCGATTGCGTTAGGGCACAATTCTCTCTCTTCCCCTCTCTCTCTCTCTCTCGCACGCTCAATTGTTGTTGACATATTGCGAAAGCTTGTTGCTACTTTGTTGTTTGTTTATAATAAAACGTTGGGCGGTTAGGCTCTAGTAAACACGCATACACCAATACATATCGAAAGTGTGTACAATGTGTGTGTGCATAGCATATTGCGTTAGCTTTGCTATCGATATTCATTCTCTAATTGCGCCCATGCACAGAGTAATTGATAATGGCAGCGACGTCATTCCATGACATTTGCCATCATAATCTCTGCCAATATATGCACCCACACACATGCATGTACATAATCTTAGCTGTGGCATACGTGATTGCCTCGCTGCTATCGATATTCATTTTAATTTCATATTTCCCTAGAATTTCCCCTCTTCCCCCTCCCCCTTCCACTCATCTGTGAACCTGCTAAAATTTCCCTCACTCCGACTCCGCTCTAAATGGTGTTGATTGCCAGCTGCGCAGCATTGTGAATGCAAACAAATAAAATTCCCCGACCATCCATAGCAGGGATTTTTTGCGTTGTTTTTCATCTGTTTCAGTTTCTTCTTTTTTTTTTTCGGCTGGTGGCAGAGTTAGTTTGCTATTTGAGTGCGGTACTTAGCGTGATCGGCCATTGTGACTAACCTACATATGTAAATATACATACATATATTTATACATATGTAATATATATGAGTTTTATATATTCTATATGTACACTTGTTATTTGTTTGCTTATTAATGCAATCGGGCTGCGCCAATTACCTCTACCCGTCTCGCTCGCTCGCTCGTAGGTTAACTGTGCCGCGGCTACGCTAATGTGCTTCTGATTGGAGGATACAGTTGTTGTTGTTTGACGTTATCGTAACCTGATTTCTTACGTACGCACGCACACTCTCTCTCTCTCTCTCTCTCTCGTTCGCTCTCACTGGCACTAATTGAGCATTTATTATGGCATATGTTGCAAGATCATTTGCGACCACCTGACTGTCATATTAAAGACTAGTTTGGTCAACTCTCTGC
Source organism: Drosophila paranaensis (assembly GCA_035047545.1). NCBI lineage: Eukaryota > Metazoa > Arthropoda > Insecta > Diptera > Drosophilidae > Drosophila > Drosophila paranaensis. Next base: position 475,491 of record JAWNPL010000133.1, on the reverse strand, counting down.
GCGGCGGACGCGCGCGCTCGCGCTTTGAATGCCAAATTTGGCGCATGCCTGCATAAGCACAGTCGGCGCGGCAGGTGCAAGACATAATCAACAAATTAATTAACCAATATGCCGTCTCCCTCACTCATTTTCTCTCTGTCTTGCAGGAGGGCAACTGCGAATCACTGCCAAATTATGTGGGTCGCGGCAACGCTGCCGGCGTCGATTTGAATCGCGACTTTCCCGATCGCTTGGACCAGCACCATATCAATCAGCTGCGCACCCAGTCCCGCCAGCCGGAAACGGCCGCCCTGGCCGAATGGATATTGAAAAATCCATTTGTGCTCTCTGCCAATTTCCACGGCGGCGCCGTCGTCGCCAGCTATCCCTATGACAACTCAATGTAAGTATCCCTCTATATAGATCTATATAGTTTGTAACCAACTGACGTACATAGTGCCCACAACGATTGCTGCGAGGAGAGCCTTACGCCGGACGATCGCGTGTTCAAGCAGCTGGCGCACAGCTACTCGGACAATCATCCGATAATGAAGCGTGGCAATAACTGCAACGACAGCTTCGCCGGCGGCATCACCAACGGCGCCAACTGGTACGAGCTGTCCGGCGGCATGCAGGACTTTAATTACGCCTTCACCAACTGCTTCGAGCTGACCATTGAGCTCTCCTGCTGCAAGTTTCCGGCAGCGAGCAGCCTGCCCGAGGAGTGGCAGCGCAACAAGCGTGCCCTGCTCCAGCTGCTGAAGCAGGCACACATCGGCGTCAAGGGTCTGGTGCAGGACACCAGCGGCTATCCCATACCGGATGCCACCATCGTAGTCTCCGGACTGGAGGACAAGCCCATACGCACCTCGAAGCGTGGCGAATACTGGCGCCTGCTCACCCCTGGCATCTACAGCGTCTATGCGGCAGCCTTTGGGTAAATGCCTCCCTCTCCCCGCCCCCTCTCTCTCTCTCTTCTAATTGAGCTGAGCATTCACGACTTTTGTATACCCCGCAGCTATCAATCAAGTGTGCCGCAGCAGGTGCAAGTGACGAACGACAACGCTGAAGCGCTGCGACTGGACTTCAAGTTGACGCCCGTTGAGAGCAACTTTGATGGTATTAGCAGTTATTACAATCCATACTTTTTTAGGCATTAAAGTGGGTGCCCAACTGCAACTGCAACGGCAACAACCAACTGCAGCAGCAACCACGCAACCTACCAACCAACAACAACCAACCAACAACAACAAGAACAACTTATGATACCACCAAATTGCACTGCTCCAAACTCCATCGGGGTCTATTGCCTAATACTTAATTGAAAGCATTGTTAACACTAACATATGTCAAGTGCCCAAGCAAGTGTACGCTTGCCACGCCCTCTCACCCACACACTACCACCCACCCAGCCATACACACACAGACACGCGCACAGATATTTTCCTTTTGTATATTTTTGCTGCATTCTCATAAAGTATACGTTGTTGCTCCTCCCTTTTTCTCAACTCCATTATCTCATGTCGTAAGGCACGCTCTCTCACTCACTCACTCACACTCTGTCTCTGTCTCTTTATAAGTAAATATCAATATCGCACCGCATCCATAATTATGATATATACCATATATACACAGATCAGAATCAGCATCAGCATCTGAATCGCCTGGCCAAACAGTGCGTGATATAGTTACAAAATCAAACCCAGCCCAATCGAGCCATACAATGGCCTAGATGAAATTTTAAATATCCTACTTCACTCTCTCTCTCGATCTATCTCTTTTCTCTTTATCGATTATACAAATATATATATATATATATATATATATACATATATACACCTATATTAGCCGCTTTTTAGATGCAAGTGAATATGAATATGAATAAAACTATGTAACCGAATTAACCTTATGCATATATATAACGACGATATATATATCCAACCATATATAAACCTCAGATATCTCCTTATATATACAGACATATACACGTATATATTTAGACATGGCATATGTTAACGCAAGATTGTTAAATGTTTTTTTATTATTCAAGCAACAAAACGTCTGAAATATTGTTAACATACGTACATATATACATTTATATACACATATATATATATATATAAATATAAATATATATATATATATATATATATATATATATATATATATATATATATATATATATATATATATATATATATATATATATATATATAATATATAGCACAAGAAATCGAACGAACAAACAAACAACAAACAGTACTCAAGTAATAGATCAAGAATATCCAATCAAGAATCGAGCATAAAATAAAATTTTTGATTTTTGCGTAGTGCGTTTTATTTTACCAATAACAGAAGATATATACTTATAGATATATATATATATATATAGATACATCTATATTTTATTAACTTTAATCAAGTTTAATCAACTTTTTAATAATATAAACGAAATTGCACTAATTTTAAATTTCTAAATAATACAAATAGAAAGTAAAATTCCTTTGATCAATTGGAATAAAGTCGCGATATCTATAGATCTGGGTCCTACGTAGGCCCATGCCCATATGGTTCGTAGCGGCCACTGTACTGGCTTTCGGAACGGAACTAGTTCAATGTACTACGCAAAATGCTGTTTCGGTTTTCGTTTTCGTTCGCTTTCCGTTTGTTCGAATAGAGTTAGATATAGTCAGCTATAGCGCTTCAGTCGCTATACACAAACATATATCAAAATGAACTCAGGGTTTATGGTGTGCTTTAGTCGGTCGTGTGGCTGCTCGAGACCTTTGAGTAGATCATTCAAATTAACTACGATTCTCAATTATCTCGATAAAATTTTATGAAAATAAATAACAATTGCAAATCCAACTCGAAATCGTAATGTTTGCTGTTGCTGGCTTCGCTTTGCTTTTCATTTCCGCTCTTAGTTTTAATCCCAATTTTTAGCCTTAATATCCGATATTCATTTTAATTAAATTAAATTAATTTTGAGCTTTCATTTCCATATTCAATTTTTATTCCAAACTGTAATTTATATTTTTAATTTTCATTTTTAATATTTATATATATTTCTTTTTTTTTTAATTTATATTTCATTTTTAGTTTTAATAATTAATTTCAGTTTTTTTTTAAACTTATATTTTTATCGCATATTAAATTAATTTTCAATTTCTCTTTAAATTTTTATTTTTATTTTATATTTGTATTTATTTTTTTAATTTAATTTTTTATTTCTTTTTCAATTTTTATTTTATATTTATATATATATATTTTTTTAAATTAAATTTTGAATTGATATTTCAATTTTTAAATCAAATTCGAAATTTATATTTTTAATTTTAATTTTTAATATATATATTTATTTCTTTTTAAAATTATGTTTTATTTGTAGTTTTAATTTCAGTTTTTTTTTAAATTAAAATTTCAATTTTTAATTTATATTTTAAGTTCATTTTAAAGTTTCAATTTATATTTTATGTCTATTTATTTATTTTTTTTTTTCATTTTAATTTCAATTTTTTTATTTAAATTTCCATTTTTAATTTTATTTTCCTTTTTTTTTTAAGTTTTGTCTAAACTTCTATCTTTAATATCATTGACCAATATTTGTATATATATTTTTTTATTGTAATTTAAATTTGTATTTCAATTTTCGTTTATTTAGTTTTATTTAAAATTTGTTTTTAAAAATTTAATTTGCATGTTTATTTCCTTTTTAATTTAAATTTTATTTTTGATTTTTTTTTTAAATTTAAATTTATTTAAATTTAAATTAAAATTTGAAATCCTAATTTAAATTTTTATTCAACATTTTAATTTCATTTTCAATTTTTACTTCTTTTTCTATTTTTAAGCACACTTTAATTTTAATTTATATTTTATATTATTAATTTTATTTAAATTAAAAAAAAGTTTTTGATTTTAGTTTCAATTTTGAAATATTAATTTCTATTTGAATTTCTATACTTAATATGAGCTTAAATCTTTTACTTCCATTTTAATATTAAATTAAATTTTTAATCTTAATTATGATATATAAATTTTTAATTTTTCTTTCCATTTAATTATTCACTTTAATTTTCATTCTTAATTCCAACTTCTTCAGTTATTGCTCGGGCTGTTGTTGCTTCGGTTGTTTTTGTTGTAGTCCGTTGGGGGCTAAGGGGGAGATTTTGGTTTCGTTTGCTTTAACCTTTTTCGTCTATCTCTCTCTATCTCTCACTCTCTCTCTGCAGGCAACTTTCGCAAGCAGATTGTGGAGCGCGCGGAGCCGGCGGATCAGCTGAAGCAGCAATACGACGGCTTCCTGACGCCCACGGAGTTCAAGCATCACAATTACGTGGCCATGGAGAGGTGAGTCCGTTAGGCTCGGCTGGGCCAGCCCTGACTCCTGCTGTCTAATCTGAATCTCTTTGCAGTTACCTGCGCAACCTGAGCGCCAGTTATCCCTCGCTCACGCGCCTCTACAGCATCGGCAAGAGCGTGGAGAACCGGGACCTGTGGGTGCTGGAGATCTCGACGGCGCCGGGCAAGCACGTGCCGGGCGTGCCGGAGTTCAAGTACGTGGCCAACATGCACGGCAACGAGGTGGTCGGCAAGGAGATGCTGCTGCTGCTCACCAAATACCTGCTGGAGCGCTACGAGAACGACGAGCGCGTCACCCGCCTGGTGAACGGCACGCGGATGCACTTCCTCTACAGCATGAACCCGGACGGCTACGAGGTCTCGCACGAGGGCGATCGCACCAGCGGCCTGGGCCGGCCCAATGCCAACCAGGTGGACCTGAATCGCAATTTCCCGGACCAGTACGGCACGGATAAGTACAACAAGGTGACCGAGCCGGAGGTGGCGGCCGTCATGAACTGGACGCTCTCGATACCGTTCGTGCTCTCCGCCAATCTGCACGGCGGCTCCCTGGTGGCCAACTATCCGTACGACGACAACGAGAACGACTTCAACGATCCGTACTCGCGGCTGCGCGACGCCAGCATCAGCGGCCGCAAGCTGAACCCCACCGAGGACAACGCGCTGTTCCGGCACCTGGCGCTGGTCTACTCCAAGGCGCATGCCACCATGCACCTGGGCCAGCCGTGCGCCCTGTTCAAGAACGAGCTCTTCAAGGACGGCATCACCAACGGCGCCCAGTGGTACAGCGTGACGGGCGGGATGCAGGACTGGAACTACGTGCGGGCCGGCTGCATGGAGCTGACCATCGAGATGGGCTGCGACAAGTACCCGCTGGCCAAGGAGCTGCCCCAGTACTGGCGCGACAACCGCGAGCCCATGCTCCAGCTGATTGAGCAGGTGCACCACGGCATCCACGGCTTCGTCCACAGCAGCATTGGCACGCCCATCGTGGGGGCGGCAATCGCCCTGGACGGCGGCAACCACAGCACCTACAGCGGCACCTACGGCGACTACTGGAAGCTCACGCTGCCCGGCCGGCACAACGTGACCGTTCTCTCCGACGGCTTCGCGCCGCTGCGCGTCGAGGTCGAGGTGCCCGACGCGGAGCCCTTCGGCATGCGCCTGGACGTCACGCTGATGCGCGACGACCCCCAGCACTGGGCCTCCGCCAACGACTTCCGCATCATCGAGAACGTGGTCAACACCAGGTACCACACGAACGCGGAGCTGCGCAACCGCTTGGCCGAGTTCGAGAACCAGAATCCGGAGATCGCCAGCTTCGGCTATGCGGACAACGAGTTCAGTCGCCACTTCAACTACCTCAAGCTGACCTCCAATGTGAGTTTCCGAGGGAGAGAATCTCTTTCCAGCCAATCAATCAATCTCTCTCTCTCTCCCTCTCTCTCTCTCTCTCTCCGGTAGATCGGGGAGCCGGAGGAGCACAAGTACAAGCTGCTCGTGGTCAGCTCGCTGTTCGATACTGCCGCTCCGCTGGGACGGGAGATCATGCTGAATCTGGTGCGGCATCTGATCGAGGGCCACAAGCTGCAGGAGGCGTCCGTGGTGCAGCTGCTCCAACGCTCCGTCATTTACTTCCTGCCCCAGACGGAGCACTTCGATCCCATCTTCGCCATGTACAATGCCAAGTGAGTGCATCCCTAGGCCACAGTCCAACTCCGGCTAACATCCGTATCCTTACAGCAATTCCGTGTGTGATCCCGTGCTGGGCGACGAGCTGGCCGAGCGCATACTCAGCCCGGAGACGGAGCAGGCGCGGGATGTGTTCCTGCAGTTCCTGCGCAGCGAGCGCTTCGACCTGATGCTGAGCTTCAGCGCGGGCAGCTCGGAGCTGAGCTTCCCGCACGCCGACTCCATACTGGAGAAGTTCGCGCACAGCATCCGGCGCACGGAGTTCAACTACTCGCCGCTGCAGTGCAGCAGCTCGGCGACGCGCCAGCTGCACCGCGAGGCGAGCGAGCGGCTGACGAATCTGCTCTACAACATGTACCACTTGCCGATGTTCACGCTGGGTCTGTCCTGCTGCCGGATGCCCGCGCACAGCCACATCGCCTCGGTGTGGCGCACGAGCATCGAGAAGATCCGTAACTTCCTGGCGCTGGTGCAGACGGGCATCACGGGCCTGGTGCAGAACGATAAGGGCCAGCCGCTGCGCGAGGCATACGTCCGGCTGCTGGAGCATCCGTCCATCCACAATGTGAGCCGGAATGCGGCGCGCTTCCAGCTGATGCTGCCCAAGGGGCTCTACGGCCTCGAGGTGAGCGCGCCCAACTACGAGTCGCAGGTGGTGAAGACGCTGGTCCAGCCGGGCGTCTTCAGCGACCTGGGCGTGGTCAAGCTCAACGGCTACAGCCTGATCCGGGGCGAGGTGACCGAGCTGAGCGCCCCGGGCAAGGCCACCACCAGCCTGGCGGGCATCGTGCTGGACGACAACAACCATCCCATACGGAACGCCAAGGTCTCGCTCATCCAGCCGCCCGGCTGGACGCACGTGCGCAACTTCACCAACAGCCTGGGCGAGTACCGGCTCTCGGCCGTGCCCCTGGGCGCCGTCACGCTCAAGGTGGAGGCTCCGCGGCACTTCGAGGCGACGCGCGATCTGCGGCTGCCCCAGCCCGGCCAGCCCACCGAGAACGTGGTCTTCCACCTGAAGTTCAACGCGCACGTCTTCGGCCTGCCGCGATTCCTCTTCATCATCGTGGCCAGCGTGCTCATCATAGTGGCCGTGGTCATGTGCGTGCTGTGCGCCCAGTTCTGGTTCTACAGGCGGCATCGGGGCAAGATGCCCTACTACAACTTCTCCCTGCTGCCGCAGAAGGGCAAGGAGCAGTTCGAGCTGGACGACGACGCCGGCGACGACGGCGAAACGGAGCTCTTCCGCTCGCCCATCAAACGTGAGTCCACGACAGAGACAGACAGAGCTCAAATTGCATTCACTCCCTACTCTTCCTTCCACCCCCTCCAGGTGGCATGACCATACAGCCCTACTTCGACGAGGAGCAGCTGGAGCACATACTCCACACGGACGACGAGGACGACGACGAGGATGAGCTTGCCAATGGGCTGCAGGACGAGCGCGAGCTGCAGCTGGATGCGGCCGACGAGAGCGGCGATGAGATTGTCATGCTGCATCAGTCGCACAATCGACGCAGGCAGTAGACAGAGACGGCGACACTCAGACGACAACAACAACAACAACAACAACAACACACAACATAACTGTGATTCCAAAGTTTTCAAAAAGCAAGCGCTCTGCTTTTAAATATGCCTAAACTAAAAAATAATAATATTAAAATTATTTTTTCTTTTTTTTTTTATACGAAAATTATCTGAAGGAAAAAAATAATTTTTTTTATATATAAATTATATATGCATAGGAATATATATATCTCACTTGAAAAACTTAAAGGAAAATAGCATAAATTCTATAAAAAATATACATATGCTGTCCGAGTATATAACTTTAACTGTACTTTTAAGACTGAGCCTTAACAATTGATGTAAACAAAAAGAAATAATAATTTTATATAACTATATACTATATATATGTATATCTAGTTAAAGACACATATCAGCTATGGCTAACGCTATTTTAGAAACATTCCATGTCAATTATATATATATATATATATATATATATATATATATATATATATATATATATATATATATATATATATAAATATAACCGATATAGATATACATACATATAGATCTGGAGCTATACTTAGAAATATTTAAGTTTCCTTTGCACTTTTCTCACAATAAATATATCAAAATAAATATATATACTTATATAGTACATATATATGAACAAAAAAAACACTTGCAATTCGATTCCTGATTTCCGTGAAATTTTGCCTTGATGCTAAAGCCTTGCGAGCGAACGGAGAAAGAGAAACAACAAAAACTATAGGAAAATATCGTATATGCATATAGACCGTTATGCTAAACTTAGATTAGAAAACGTGTTCATCAACCCGGCTAAGAAATGCGCTAACTCAAATTGATTTTTTATTTCTTCAGATTTAAATGTCTTCTGTTTGTATAGGAGATTTCGTGACTTTCGATAAGTATGACCTTAAGATCATATACAAGTATATAGCATATTGATTACCGTTAATAGGAAGCCAATCAAGCTGTGGGAGGAGGTTCCTTTCCTCTGTGGAGGATACTTAATATTATTATTTTTATTTTATTCGTGTTATTATATTTCCATTTCTATTTCGTTCTGTTTCCATATTCTTCTATATTTCTATTAATATTATAATTATAAATTAATATTATTACTATTAAATATATTAAATTATATTTATATTAATAATATTATTATATACACATAATAATATAAATATTATTATTATTATTATTATATCTATATATTATTATCATGTTCATGCAACTTTACTTCAATATGAGAGCAACTTGCGGCTCTTTTTCCTCTGATATAAGAATTCATGAAGATCAGAGACAAACGTCCGACCGCCTCAAGCTTCCAATTAAGACTGCCAAAATTCTTTGTTTGCTCAGCTGCAGTGAGCGAGCGAAGCTAGTGCAAGCAGACGGCGAGCAGAGATGGAGCTAGCAGAAGAAGTGCAAGCAGAGGTAGAGCGAGCAGAAGTAGAGAGAGCAGAGGTAGAGCGAGCAGAGGGAATTGCAAGCAGAGGTAGTGCAATATTCCCGCTCAAATTTATGTATGTATGTATGTACATTTACTTACGCTATATCAAAGCAGATCAGAGAGCGAGAACGAACAGAGGAAGTGCAAGCACTGAGCGAGCAGAGGCAGAGAGGGCAGTGGCAGAGGGCGAGCAGAGGGTCATCTGATCACAAGTAGACAGAGAGAGAGAGAGAGAGGGAGAGAGCGACATTTTGGCTCTTAGAAATATAAGTGGCACTCTTATTACTTCTATTTACTAACTTACTCCACAACATAGGAGCCTTAGCCTTACATTTAGTTTGTCTGCTAATTGTTTGCAAAGGGCAAAAGCCATGCAAGTTCAACTTTAACAGCATATTTCATTTTTTATATTCATTGCTACACAGTAAGTATAACAACAGAAACATAAAAGAAAAAATGATTTAAACAAAAGACAGCAATCATTAGCTGTCCGTTAATGCTTTGCAAACTGTTTAACATTCAAGTGACTTAACAGCTCCCTCTGACATTTCCCAGCACTGTTAAGCAGATATCCTATAAAAATGTTAGGGCTGCCATAAAAACGATAAGTGTATCGAAATTGCGCCAAGGCAGTTACTATTTGAGCATTAATGTATATATAAGATAAATATAAAGAATATGCTATAATAATATATAAATAAAATATGCCTTAGACTGACGTATACCCAGTGTAAACAAACGCGCTCAAAGTTAAATCAAGTTTTCGCAGATTCGTAGGCGCCGCAGAAGCAAACTTTGTATATAAACATATGAACATATATATATATATACACCTATATATGTTTATACATGAGCAGGATCAAGGTTATCGCGCGCTATCAGTTACATGCGTGCTGCTGGAGCGGCAGAGCGGGCGGGCGGGAGGTACGCAGGCGGGAATTGTCATTAAGATGTGACGTTTATCAGCTGGAAGCAGCGGTTGACGGCAGGCGAAAGTGAGCTCAGTTGACAATTGTCGCCGAGATCGAGATCATGTGGTGGAGCCGGCAACTGGCATCAGTAAAATTCCTGAGGCGCTGCTACAGCGCTTCGAGCGTCGAGCAGACGCGCCTGGGCATCATCGGGGTGCCCTTTGCCAAGGGCCAGTCGAAGCAGGGCGTGGAGCTGGCGCCCGATCTGCTGCGCCAGAGCAATCTGCGTCAGGTGCTGCAGAGCAGCGACGGTGAGCTAAAGAGAGCAAGAGAGAGAGAGAGAGAGAGAGAGAGAGAGAGAGAGAGAGAGAGAGAGAGGAATGCCCATTATCCCAAGCAAACGAATTTTTAATGTTCAACTGCCGTTTATTGACTATCGATTGTTGCTGCCTATCGATTACAGAGCGCCTGCTGATCACAGACTACGGGAACCTGCAGTACGCCGTCGACGAGACGCTGCTCCAGCAGCAGCGCCAGCACTTCTACCACATCCGCAACTACGCGGACTTCATGGCCTGCAACCTGGCGCTGATCGGGCAGGTTCAGGTGATGCTGCAGCAGAACGCCCAGTTCCTGACCATTGGCGGGGATCACGCCATCGGCTTCGGTGAGAAAACCCACGGCGCAGGCGCTGCCAGACTCAATTCATTTACTCATTTCGGGTGGCAGGTTCCGTGGCGGGTCATCTGCAGCACACGCCGAATCTGTCGCTGGTCTGGATCGATGCGCACGCGGACATCAATCTGCACAGTACCTCGCAGTCGGGCAACATACACGGGATGCCCGTATCGTTCCTGCTGCAGCAGCTGCGCTCCACCTGGCAGCACGCGGAGATCGACCAGGTGGCGCCCAACTGGTGAGTACACAGCTTCTGCTCCTCCTCCTCCTTCTCCTTCTCCAACTCCAACTCTTCACATTTCATAGTTTTCTGTGTGTTTACTTTTCTTTATTACGCTTATCAGTTGTGATTGTTATCGGTTTTGGTTATCGATAGCACATGGCTTACATCTAAACACAACACATATGTATGTATGTATGTATGTCGGCTTTGCTACTTCATCATCATCTACTACGCCTTTGCCTAGCTTAAGTCTTAGTTTATATACTATCTTTAATTGCCACTGGAAGCCAGCTTTCTTATCACAGTTTTTTTTTTTGGTTTTGGTTTGCTTAAGTTTAAGTTTTTTTGATTTTTGTTTTCGATTTTTCGATTTTGATTTGTTTGTTTTTCTCGTAAATTTATTTTCCATTTTTTCTTTTCTCTGTTTTTCTTTTGTTTTCTTTTCTTCTCTTTGCATTGAGCTGCGCTTGGGTCTCAGTCTTGATTTTTTTTTTTTATACTTTAGTATTATTTTTCTTTTTTCTTTTATTTCGTATTTCTTAAAAAACTTTTGGCAGTTTATGTTTCATTGACTTAGGAACCTAGCCATAGAAATATCTTAAAGATATTTTAAAAAATAAACAACAAAAATTGAAATTTTCAATCAAAAGGAAACGAATTCGTTGAACCAAGAGCTAAAAATAAATGATTATAAATAATATTATCAGTAAACTTATATATATATATTTCTATATATGACGTGTGTTTCAGAATCTAACAATAATCTAAAAAAAATAAATAAAATAAATAAAATAATAAAAAAACAGTAAACAAAAACAATTACAAAAGAATTTTGAAAACTTCAAAATAAATTTACATAATTATACATATACATATATATAAATATCTATATATATATAAATATATAGATATCTGGCGAAAACAATCTACAAATCAACTCAATTCACAGCTCAGCGTACCCATGATCCTCGCCTTAAATCAAAACGTGTGTAAAACTGTTAGTTCGAGCGTAACGGAAAAACGTAAATCTTGATCTATTTTTGGTGCGTGAAGGGCGTATTAGATGGGTGGAACTATGTGGGCCCTCTCTGGGGAACTGAAAATGAAAAAGCGAATCTATGGATCCGCTCAGTTCGCAGCGCGGTGCCACACAAAAAAAAAAACAAATCAAATCAAATCGAAACCGAAAACCGTTAATTCAAAAATCTCTAGCTTAAAGCTAAAACGTGTGCGCGTTCTCTCTTTGTTCTGCTTTCTCTGCTCCTTCTTCTTCTTCTTCGTGTTCTGTTTACATACATATACATATATAATACATAAGAGATAAAAGTCATATGATTCGCATGGAACTTAAAATTATTAGATCACAATAATCGATAACTCCAAATCGAAAACCGATGAAAATATCAAAAACATAAATATTTATCGTTACACACAGAGAGAGTAAGAGAGCGGGTGTGTGTGTGTGTGTGGGTGTGTGTGAGAGATAAACAAATGGAGAGTTACACTGAAAGAAATCAAGTGGAATGTGTACACAGAGAATACAACAAGAAAGACAGAGAGAGAGAGAGAGAGAGAGAGAGAGAGAGATCATATTTGAATGTTAAACTTAAGTAAAGCTAAATTATATTATTATTTTGGTACTTTAAGAGGGTTTACGCAAATAAATATCGGTGGTACGGTGGTTCAGTGGTTTCGTGGTGCTCAGCGAGACATCCTACACTTTGTTCATGATGTTTTTTGTTTCATTGACGATCTAAATGAAAAACAAGAACTCAAAAGTTATTTCCAAATCAAATCGGTTGGGGATCGTTGGGTATATAGTACTCGAAAGCAAATTATAGATGAGGAGCTGCCTCGACTTGAATGGCTTACAATAATTCAAGATAAATCATACTTCTTTTACATAATCATATATAAGAGGATTCGTGTTTTTCTTAAAGCTCTTAAAAGTGGTGAAGCTTTGGTTTCTCTTGGGGGAATTGGGGATTTTTTTGTTTAAAGAAGTTTTCCTTAAAACTTATAAGATTTAGATACGGTGTTTTTTTTTTGTTTTTTTTTGTTTTTTGATTAACTGTAATGAAACGAAGAAAATTACAATAGATAATTGTGGGTGTGTGGGTGTGTGCTATAAGGCGAGCATGTGCGTGTATGTGAGTGAATGTATGATGTACGGATGTATGTATGTATGATGTGCGTAACTATTATGTGTTCATGTATGTATGTATGATGGACGTATGTAAGATGTGCGTATGTATGTGTGGCGTACTGTAATGAATTTATGTATGTATGATGTAAATATGAGGAACGTTTGTATGTATGATGTATGCATGGATGACGAAAGTATGATGTATGTATTATGTGTGTATGTATGATGTAAGTATGTATATATGATGTAAATATGTGGAATGTTAGTATGCATGCATGTATGTATGTATGTATGTATGACGAAAGTATGATATACATATGTATGTATGTATGCTGTATGTATGATGTATATGTGTACGATGCATATATGTATGATGTATGTATGCATGGATGTATGTATATATGCATATATGAGTGAGTTAAGTTATGTATGTATGTATGTCTATTGTCTGACTATGTATGTATGTGTACAAAGGATGTAAGCGCACATACATACGCATACATACAACACACACACAGGTATATATAAAATATGTTTAGCATGAATAAATAAGTATATGTAATTACAATCAATATCGAATGAATCATATAATAATCATATACAATCAGTAATTATTGTGTAGTTTTTTTTCTATTTTGTTTTGTTTTGTTTTCTTTTTTCTTGTTTTTGGTTTTTGGTTTTTGCAATTAATTAACTCATTGAAAGTTAAATATGTAATTAATGTAAATGTTAAATGTCAAATTCAATTGAAAAATCGAACAACAACACACGCCTGAAAATAAATCAAGAGAAAGAAACAAATTAGAAATATGCATTCGGCTCGGTTGAAATATTATTTTCAAAATTTAAGTTTTTTAATCTTTCATATTTGGTTTTGTTTTCTGTTTCGTGGTTAGAGCTACAATAGAAAAAAATAGAGAGTACAAAAAAACCATTGTTGAAGTCAAAACTCATCATGGGCGATGTTTATTATTGAGGAAAATCAAATATTCAAATATTCAACGCTGTACAGAGGAAAGCAAATCAAATTATATAGTATATATTTAGCCTGGATAATGTAATTGTTGTCTTTTTTTCTTTTCGGTTTTTGGTTTTCTGTTTTTATATTTTAGTTTTCGGTTTTTATAGATTAGTTTTCAGTATTTCTCTCAGTGAGCGGCGGCGGCGGCTGCTGCGTCAACTCTCGATTCGTTCGCTTTACTTACCGGGCAACAACAACAACAACAAAAAAGCACGTAAAAAATGCATCTACAACAACAACAACAAGATGATGAAGAACGAACCGAAAAGTGGGCGTGAAAAGAAGAGAGAAAAGGAAAACGCAAAAACTTGTCCAGCCAAAAAACTCCGATGCACTGCGAGAAATCGGTTGAGAGTTGGCTCTTGGCTTGCTACTTATTTGATACACTAAAACAAAACGAAATCAAGTCAAGATGGCAAGAAGTACACTGCGCAAAAAACGTACACGTTTCTTCTTGTATAAGTTGTATAAACACGGAACACTTTGTGGTATTTTCTTTGGTATTTTTTGGAGATTGTAGCACAACAACTGAAACAATTTGGAGAAAAGGTGTGTGTGTGTGCGTGAGAGAGTGTGGAGTGTGAGTGTGTGTGTGTGCGTGAGAGCGAATTAAGACAAAAGTACACTGCACGAAATACAAACCTAAATAAACGAAACGGAAATCAAACGGAATTCCAGCGAAAGTCGGGAGAAATACATATATATATACATATACATATGTATATAGGTATATGTAGAACAAAAGAGTAAGAGAGAGAGAGAGAGGGGGGAGGGGGGGGGGGTATAGTTAGCAGCTGAGATGGCAACCAAAGTACACTGAACGAAATGAATGAGGAAATGAAAACCAACCGAAACGGAACGGAATGGAATCGAAACTCAACTCAACTGAAGCAAGTTTTGTGTATTTGATATGCAAAGCAAGAAAAACTCATAATCATATATTTTGCAAATACATTTATAATATTAATTATTATTTTTTGTTTTTTTTTTTTTGGGTTTTTTTTTGTTTTGTTTTCATTTTGTTTTCCATTTTTGTTTAGTTTGAAATATCATTTGAAATGTTTGGATAAATATTATTAAGTAATTGATATAAATACGTTAATAAAAAATTAAATAGTTCATCATTTTGTATATGTATACACATATATATATATATATATATATATATATATATATATATATATATATATATATATATATATATATATATATATATATATATATATATATATATATATATATATATATATATATATATCTGGCGTATCTGTTATGTTATGCGATTCTAGTTTGGTATTTCTTGTCTTTAATAAATAAATCATACATATATATTACTATATATATATGTAAATAATAAGCGCATATTACTATATAGTTTATGTGATAATTAAGCGTAAGACTAATTCTAACTAATCATAATTTCAATTTGTAATCAATTCAATTCAATCAAAATCAAATTAACTCTCCTTTGCACACAAAACAAAAGTTCGTAATATCGCATTTGGTAAAAAAAACACAAACAAACAATTGCGAAGAGACAGGGAGAGACAGATAGAGAGAGAGGCTTGGGCTAGGCCAGAGAGTTAGCTAGACTGTGCAATACCCTGGCCAATTCTTGACTAGATGCGGGAATGTTCCAAGCATGTGAGATCAATAAATTCTTGTCTTGACTAGCTTTACGCGGACTGGAATGCAGTCTATATATATAGAGAGAGAGATCGAGGGAGAAACATTTAGTTACAAAAAAAGACACTAAAAAAATAAGAAACAAAAAAGAAATCAAAAACCAAAACAAAAAATGTTTTTTTTATTGAAAAATAATTATTATTTTGCAGTTGTTTTTGCTTTGTTCGAAAAATAAATCAAATAAAAATCATAAAATTAAACATAAATTTAATGAAATAAAATTAAACAAAAATTTCCAAAAAAAAAACAAATTATGTGTGTGGAAAAAAACCAAAAAATATATATAAGTATATAAATTCAAATCAAAATATTTAGAAATTACATCGAAATTCAAATCAATTTGAGAGTGAGAGATAAAGAGTCAGAGAGAAAGTAAGAGAATTAGACT
Source organism: Drosophila paranaensis (assembly GCA_035047545.1). Classification (NCBI taxonomy): domain Eukaryota; kingdom Metazoa; phylum Arthropoda; class Insecta; order Diptera; family Drosophilidae; genus Drosophila; species Drosophila paranaensis. The sequence continues at coordinate 459,413 of JAWNPL010000133.1, read as the reverse complement.
AACAGAGAGAGAGAGAGAGAGAGAGAGAGAGAGAGAGAGAGAGAGAGAGAGGCGAACGCTCTCTCTCTCTTCGCTTGGGTTTCCCCTTTGTTTCTCTTCTTCTTTTTTTTTGTATGCGAATTGAAGATTTTTCATTATTTCATTTTTGTTTTTTGCATTTGAATTTAAATTAATTATAAAATACAATAAATAATATTCATGTTCGTTTCGGTTTTTTCTGTTTGTTTCGCTTAAGTTTAGGAAAAAAATTATATATATATATAATATATATATATATATAGGTAAAAGTTATATATAAATAGATATATCAAATTGACTTAAATACGAAAAATTACACGAAAAAATAATTGTTTATATTGTTGAATAATATTTAAATAAATATATATATATATATAGTATATATATATTTAGGTTACATAAACATAAATCTTCACTTTTTCAATCTTCATTTTCATTTTGTTTTCGTTTGCTTTTCTTTTCTTTGCTTCATTCTTAAGGAAATTATAATTGTAATTTAGCTGAGATGCACGTTTTGTTGTTGTTGCTGCTGCGGCGGCTGCAATTTGTTTTAAAACTATTGCACAATATTAGAATTACATAATATTATAATGACAAAAAAATAGGAGAGGAGAAACTAAATTTAAATTTAAATTTAGATTTAGTTTTAAATTTAAGTATAAATAAAAATATATATTTATGTATATGTGGTTGTATATAATCAAAGTTGTTAAGCTGTCGACGAATAAGTTAAACAAAATCAAGTACATAATTTCACTTAATCATTAAATGTTTCTCTCAGTGTATGTGTGTGTGTGGGTAAGTGTCGCTTACAGTTGCATGCTTAGGGCATAGCGGGTGCCGGGCTTTATTCAATCTCTTCTTTTTTTACATGTTAATTATAAAGAGAAATAAATCTTTGGACATTTCAATATTACAAAAGAAAGAGAAAAAAAGGAAAATCTCTAAATATTTGAGAAAATAGAAAAATTACTTTCAAACAAAATTATAATTTCGCTCAGTGTAGTTGTGTGTGTCTGTGTGTGTGTAGAAATTTCATTTTTTGTTTTTCCTTTTTTGACAATATTTTTTTTTTGCTTATTTTAGTTTCTTTTTCTTTTGTTCGCTCAATTTTGCTATGCTTAAATTTTAGCTAGAATTTTGGATATTTTGTTGTCTATATAGTAGGGGGGTTTCCTCAAGACGTTTGCCTGCTAGATATAGGGTCTCGTTCCGCTACTACTGCTAAGTGTTATACTTGAAATACACAGATATCTGTATATATATGTATATATATATATATTGAACGTATTCTGCTTCTGCTTCCTTAGTTTGCTGACTAGATTTCTTGTTGCAAATTTTGTTCAGACAAAAATAAATTGCTTCTCTTTTGCCGTTGCCTAATAATAATATATGTATGTATATATATATATATATATATATATATATATATATATATCTATACATGTATGTATGTGTGTATAAAAAAATTAAATAAAATAAAATAATTAATATTTTCGCTTTTTATACATAGGCTCTTCGCTCCCCACTTCAAATATTTTCACTTGTTTTTTTCTCTAAGGATTTTTCTCTTTTGTTAAGGTATTCCATTCCATGTGTGTGTGTGTGTGTGTGTGTGTGTAGGTGTGTGAGTGTGTGTATGTAGGTGTGTGTGAACTTAAAATAATTGTTTATAAATTAATTGTAACTAGACCTAGTTATATATTGTAGCTACTAGAAAGAAAGAAAATTATCGTTGACATTCACTTTTGGGGAAAATTATAAACATATTTTTACTTTTTCATTTTTTTTTTGTTTTTCTTTTTTGGTGAAATATACATTAAATAAATATGCATGGCTGTAATTAACGCGCGCTGTTGCTGGTCTTGTTGTTGTTGTTGTTAATAGAAATAAACAAAGAAATCAAACAAAACACAATTCAAATGTTTATACAAGTATACCAAATGCAAATTCAATCAATTCAAACTTAAACTTAATTCATAATCCACAAACTAAAGTCGGAAAAAAGAAAAAGCAAAACAAAAGTTGCTCCAACTGATATAAAAAGCAAAAGACAATTTGATTTGATTTTATGTGACGGAGTGGGGGGTGGGGGTTGGGGTGGTTTAGACTGGAGAGGTTCATTCATTCAATCGTACGGACCGGACATGGCCAGCTCTGAAGGAGCCGCCAGCATTACCCATGCTATGCGCCACTGTAAATGCACTGTATACACTCGCACGGCAAGTCACTGTACGCAAACGGCATGGCGCACGCATAGATGTGCGGGAGAGAGACGGAGAGTATGCTACACTGCATGCGCATGGCCATACGTATGTGTGAGTAAGCTGCATGAGCGTATGCATATCTCTCTATGTATGCATGTGTATGTGTGTGTGTACATGGCATGCCATTGTATACAGTGCTGTGCCACACTATTGTGCACAGCGTGCAAGTGTGGCTTTACTGCGCGATTTTTCTCATTCAATTTTCATTTTAGTTATGTTTTCTTCTTCTTCGTTTTTTGAAGTTTTAACAAAAAGTGTTTTTTTTTACTTACATAGCTAGAAAAACGCTTTGCTAATGCTTTTTTTTTTCTCAAAGGTTTTTGTCATATAAAAAATGTTCTTTTTTTTGTTTTTTTCTTTCATTTAGTTACTGAGTTTTTGTTTTTGTGCTAGGCTTTCTCTTGTTTTGTTTTTGTTTTTCATTTAACGCTAAAAATGTTAGCAAATTGGTTTTATGCTGCTTACTTTCTGGCTTGAACTATACATTATATAAAGTATATAAGTTATATATGTATATATATATATGTGTGTGTATGTCTGGTTACATATACATATACATATACGTATAAGTGTGTATGTGTGTGTGTGTGTGTGTGTGTATAAATATTATAGTATAATATTCACTAACAATTATTTACTTTAGTAAAACGTTTCAAATTTGCGCATAAATTATTGTATTACTTTTGCGTTTTCTCTTTTGCTTTTTATATTCATTATGCTTCTTCCTCTTCCTTCTTGCTCTTTGCACACTTGTCCCTAAACTTCTAGCTCTGTATGTGTGTGTGTGTGTGTCTCTCTGCATGTGTGTGTGTGTCTGAGTTGACCGTTAGTTTTCGACTGTAGCTTTCGCTTGGCTTTCGTTTCATCTCAAGTTGTATAAAAAACACAAAACATTAAAAATGTATATACCATAAATATATATATATACACAGATTTATATATATATATATATATATATATATATATATATATATATATATATATATATATATATATATATATATATATATATATATATATATATATATATATTTTTTTTTTTTTTTTTTTTTTTTAGTTTTTTTTTTAATACTGTAGCAGCCTCCTTGTGTTTATGCTTAATGTGTTTTTTTTTTTAGTTTTAATTTTAATACTTTTTTGTCGCTTGGAAAACTCGAAAACTAACGGTCCGCGGCGAGAAAGAAAACTGTTTGGAGAGATCTTTCAAGCCTCGTCGTGCCTGCCCTCTTTTCACACACACACATTTTCTTTACTGTTCTTTTGTGTTTTTTTTTTTCGTTTTTTCATTTTTAAATTTTATATAGAAAATTTTTGTTACTGGAAGATTTCATTGCTGCTTACTTAGTTATAATTTTAAAAAATGTTATTTCCTTTTGCTAGATTAATTTTCGGTTAATATTAAATCTTAGAATTGTTGTTTTGCTGATTTCTTTGTTTTTTTTTTTTTGTTTTTTGTTTTTTGTTTTTTTGTATTTTTTGCGACTAATTTGACTGCTTCGTCAGCTTGTTTTAAATTTTATATATTGCATTCGACACGTACTCTTCATATTTAGCTTCTTCTTCTTCTTCTTCTACTACTTTTGTTTAATCTTTAGTTTAGTTTTAGTTTAGATTTTTGTTTTACTTAAATGCTAAACAAGAATTTTGCTATTGCAACGGCCGGCGCTGTGGGCCGTCGTTTCGTTGTTTAGACGCGAAGCCGAAGGAGAGCTCCAAAACAAACAAACAAACAAACAAAAAAAAAGAAGTTGATGTTTTTCCTTTAGCTTTTCCTTTTCCTTTTCCTTTTCCTTTCACTTCACTTCTCTTCTTGTGTGTGCGTGTGTGTGTGTCTTTGTGTGTGTGTGTGTTATACACATTGTTGTTGCGCTTAGTTAGCCTTAAGACCATGCATATTTATATATGTATAAGTGAGTTCTCTCTGTATGTATGTGTGTGTCTGTGTGTATAAACTAGATAAGTGTAGATGTGTGTGTGTATGTGTGGGTGTGTGTGGGTGTGGGTGTGAGTGTGTACTTGCACTCCTGTTAGCTGCTCCTTCTTGATGAACTGGCAGGGTTTACTGTGGCTGCTGCTGCTGTTATTGCTGCTGTTACTGTCACTGTTACTGTTACTGTTACTGTTACTGTTACTGTTAATGTTACTGTTAGAGAGCGCGCACAGCTGTCTACTTGGCCTTGTTGGTCTTGAAGCTGACCTGCAGCACCCGATTGCCCATGGTGTAGCCGTTGAGGGCACGTATGGCCATGGCGGCCTCATCGTAGTTGGTCATGGAGACGAAGCCGTAGCCTTTGCACTGATTCGTTGTGGGATCCTTGACAATCTTCACCGATTGCACAGCACCGAAGGGCCCGAATAGCTGCCAGAGGGCCGCCTCCTCCGTTTCGGGCGCCAGGTTGTATATGAATATGGGATAGGCACCGCCCGGTCCGCTGGCGAGCGTTGTGGCCGCCGCAGCAGCAGCGCCCAGTCCGTTGGGCAGCATCACGTCCAGCATGTCGCCGGCCATCGGCGAGAAGCGTGCGAGTCCTTTGTTAACCGGCGTGTGCATGGCGCCGCCAATGCGTCGCACCAGCTGGGGGTTCAGGAATGCGGGCAATTGTGGCTGGATGATCTTGCTGGTGCTGCCGGGCGTATTCGAGAATTTGACCACGATCGGATCGGTGCAGCTGCTGGGCGTGGTGCCGTTCAAGGCGATGATCGCGCGCGTTGCCTCCTCGCGCTTATCGAAGCGTATGAAGCCGACGCCCTTCGTCTGCGTGTCGTTGCCGGCATTTTGGAGAATGCGCGACGTGATGATCGCACCGAACGGCGCAAATATGGCCTCCAGCTCCTGCTGGGTCATCGTCTTGGGCAGCCCCGAGACATACAGATTGGCGCCCTTGATGGCATCCGACGAGGGTCGGGCGAAGGACACCTTTATGGTTTTGTTCTGCAGACGCAGTCCGTTCAGCACATTCACCGCCTGCTCCGCATCCTGGGGCCGGACGTAGTTGACAAAGCCGTAGCCGAGGCTCTGGCCCTTGCTGGGCGCCTGCGGATTGAGCGGATCGATATAGACCTGCGACTTGTCGCGTATCAGCTTCACCGACTCAATCTCGCCCACGCTGCTGAACAGCGACCGGATCTCGTCCTCCGTCATCGTCTGCGGCAAGTAGTTCACAATCAGATTTGTGCGCGTCTCCGTGCTGCCGTTGCTGCCGTTCTGGGCGCCGCCCGAGTTGCCGTTCGTGTTGGCCTGCTGCACCTGCTGCTGGACCTGTTGCTGGACCTGCTGTTGCTGCTGCTGGACAGCCTGCTGCTGCTGCTGTTGCTGCTGCTGCACGGCGACAACAGCTTGCTGGACTTGCTGCTGCTGTTGCTGGACAGCCTGCTGCTGCTGCTGCTGCTGCACCACTGCCTGCTGGACCACGGCCTGCTGCTGCTGCTGCAGCTGCTGAGTGACGGCCGCGGCGGCGGCAGCCACCGCTTGCTGTGTCTGCTGCTGTTGCACCTGTAGTATGGCCTGCTGCACCTGTTGCTGCTGCTGCTGCAGCTGTGCGGCGGCGGCCACAGCCGCGGCGCTCTGCACCGGTGTCGCAGCATTCGTGGCAGCCACGGCAGCCGCCGCGGCAGCGCTCTGCATTAGCTGCGCCTGTGTCTCCACGCCAGTGGCGCCCGTATTAGCCATCATGAAGTCCACTGCGAGTTGTCGGCCAAGAGCAATTTGATTGTTAATGGGTTGTTGGGTGGGCGCCGGCCAACGCAGGCGGAGCACATGGAAAATGAGAAGGATTGAATGTCAAGATTAAACCATTTTCCAACTGGGTTAGTAGCGATTAGTGCAGCTAAGTTGCATCTTAAACTTAATTAATGGGGATTAACTACAAACCATCATAATACAATCTCTATTCTCTCTCTCTCTCTCTCTCTCTCTCTCTTTCTTTCTGAACAATAATCAATCATAAAAGCTGACTCCCCCTTCTCCATGGAACAGCTATGATCAGGGTTGAATCCCTTCAATCTCGAGCATTCTAAAACTGATTTTCGACTTGGACTTGAAATTATTATTTATATATATTAATTAAATAATTAATAGAAGCTAAACATAGTTATATCTATTAAATATTTAATTGATTATAAAATATATATTATTAAATACTTAATAGAAATAATATGTCGATCTATCTATTAATTATTTGATTTAATTTTGATTATCTTTTACAATTAAATAATAAATAGATATAAAATAAGATATCTATCATTTATTTAATTTATTATTATATATTTATTATTATTACTGTTAATATCCACTACTAACAGATATTAACAAACAATATAACTTTTAATTATTTAATTATCTATTAATTATAGTTCGCCTATACATGAAATACTTTTCATTCCTTATTAACCAAATCATGAATGTAAATTAAGTTTAATTACTCTAAATTTGCAATTAGTGTCAATTAAAGCACAAACAACTACAAGGTGTTAGTATATATAGTGCCACCAGTGTAGCTGCAAAGGGTATTTCGAAGCGCGCAATTTGATTTCGTTTAGTTATTGACGACTTATTAAATGGAGAACTTGCACGCTGGCGCCCTCTAGCGGGCCGTTTTAACAACAAACTTTCGTTCAAAACTTACTTTTGCCTCACACAAACACAAACACACGCACGCACAAGCACCAACAGCCACACACACACACACACACACACACGCACGCAAAGAGAGTGAGCGCGCGCGAGAGAGAGTGAGAGGGCGGCAGACACTGAGAGCGACAGAGGCAGGCAGAGCTGAGGCTTGAACAAGCAGCTAGACAGAGCGAGAGAGAGAGAGAGAGAGCGATTTTATAATCTCTCTCTCAGGCAAACACGCAAAAATAATTAACAGTAAACGCAATCTCACACACCTACAACTGCGCGGTAAAAGGAGTTTTTTTCTACAGTTTGCGAGTTTGATTTATTTTCAGTTAAATATTTTTTTATTTAATGCGCTGAGCTTTTAGCCGTTGCCGTTGCGAGACCCGCTGCGTCGCAAGCACGCGATGCTACTGAGCGCAGGTCCTTGCAAGGCATTCGTGCTATGCTGGCGTTAGCGTCATTCGTCCCGTTACCGCTCCTGTTCCGGCTGTCGTTAGCATTGCTGCTGCTGCTGCTCTGATGCTCTTCCACTTCTTCTTCTTCGTCTTCTTGTAAATTGTAACAAAGCACGTAACGTACCCGGCCAAACCCAGTTATGTAATACATACACACGCACAGCGGCAGGCAACGAACTCTAGCAGGATATACCCCTCCCCTCCCTTCTCACGAAAAAAGCAATGCAAAAGAAAAGCCGAAAAGCAACACACAAAAAAAACAACAAAATTGAAAACTAAAAATGAGCATCCGCCGTACGGCCAAAGCAACCCATCCGCCCTGCATATGCAACCCTTAAAAACCTAAAACAAAGTGTAATATTGCTTTTGCAAAAATTACTACCACTCACACACTTATATATACTTATATATAATGTAAGCTTGGCTCGCCTGAGGGTTAAATACAGCAGAACAATGCCACCCCCTTTGTCTGGCAGCATGTGCGTTGCGTTTTTTACATTCGAACTGTCTGGCAACGCTGGCGCAACGGCTGCTGTTGCATGATCTGTGAGTGTGTATGTGTGTGTGTGTGAACTTGCACATTGGGTGGTTGCTGCTGCTGCTGCCAGCGTCTCTCGCACGTTACACATCCAAGTCAAAAGGTCAAACAAAATCTAACTCACATACACATACAAACGCACACCAACACTCACTCACACACACACGCACTCTCACTCACTCACTCACACACTTTGAAATGTCTGGAATTTAACCGCTCATCCTTCACGCTTTACAGTTATAGTTATATATGTAAGTATGTATATAGTTATATACAGTTATGTAATATGTTTGCATCACAAATACTCACTTGTTTCAATTAAAATGTTGCTATTTTGTGTGTGTGTTTACCAAACAAATTTGATTTGATTTGATTTGATTTGATTTCGAATTGTTCACGCGCACGCGCTCTACACGGCGCTCACTCCTTTTGATTTCCTCTTTCGCACTTGCTGCTGCTGCTCACCGTCGGCTAGACAATGCTCTCAGTTTATCCAGGATATGTTGTTATTGTTGTTGTCGTCGTCGTAAATTGCAGCTATTTTTGTTGCTATTAATTAAACAAACGCTGCCGTTGTCGTTCACGTTGTCGTCGTCGTCTAATTTTGTTGTATGAAAAAAGAGTGTAGATAAAAAAAAAAACAAAAGAAGCGGTAAATATAACTGCATATCGTTGCCATTGGGCGTTGGTGTTATCGCATTTATCGATTTTATCGATTTTTCACCAACCCAGCAGCCGCACAGACATACAACAACAGCACCAACGGCAGCAAGAACAACGCCAAGAGCAAGAACAGTTAGGTATAAAATTTTTGCCCAATTCTGCGCACATGCACACACACGCACACATGTATGGGACTGTGTGTGTGTGTGCTCATGTGCACATGTAGAAATTCATATTTTACTATTTTAAACAAATCGACGCAAATGTTTTGTTACACAATTTCGAACTGTGCCGCTGTTGTCTGTTGTTTTTTTTTGTTTTTTTTTTTTTTAATACTGATGATTATAACAGTATTTCTCAGTTGCTGCGACGACGGCGGCTCTGCCACTGTGCTAATTTATGGCGAGCGCCATTGGGAAGAGAGCGAAGCGAGAGAGCGATCAACCGCTTCGCTCTTGCTCCATTTCGTCAGCCATACAATGTATGGCATTTCCCTGCATTGTTGGTGCTGCTGCTGCTGTTTATGTATGTCCATACATACATATGCATTAGAGCTAACGCACTTATTTTACATACTTTCTTGCATATGTATGGATGGATGGATGCATAGAAATGAATATGTTTGCAAACAAACGCACCACACACACACACACACACACACACACATGCATACTTTAGTCTTCATACATCTACACACACATAAGCGCGCGCGCGCACACCCATACTGACGCACTTAGTATCTATAAGTTTTTTGTTGTTGCTAGACGACGCGCTTATTAAATTAAAACACGCGCTGCTTTCGTTTTTATTTCCACGATGTTTGTTGTTCTTGGTTAATTTCGAAAACAACAAGTAAAATTAAAAACGGAATGCAAAAAAGAAAATAATCGAATATAGAATCATACACTGCTCTAGCGTTTGTTGTTGAATTGTTCTAATTTGTATTTCCGCGCAATTCTCTGCTCCTCGTACTATTTTTTGTTTAGCTTTGAGTGTTGCTGTGGCAACAAAAAACTACGCTTTCTTCCACATATGTATAGATACAAAAAAAAACGCAACTGACATTTTGTTTCTGCTATAAATTTATGGCAACCGGCGTACTACGGTAAAATTGAGTTGAAAGTGAAGCGTGCTCCAAGTGTGTCTACTACTATTTGCCACCGCTGTTGCAGTTGTAGTTGTAGTCGGCGTACAACGCTTGCTTCTTCGCGCACATAAAATCGATATGCTAGCTGCGCCCTTTTTGCCACTCACACAGCTCAGCTCAGTCACACAGCAGCAGTGTGTATACACACACACACACACGCACACATACACACTGGCATAGAGCAACCGTTTTACAGATACACAGCACAGAGACAGAGAGAGAAAGAACGACTGCGATGGCAGTAGCACCAGCACCATCACTAGCTCTCCGGCATTTAGCAGTAGATTTGAACGAACAGCTTAGGCAAACTACTACTTTTAATACGACTGCTGCTACTACTACTACTGCTACTACTTTTTGTTTAGTTGCCCAGCACAGCCTTCCAGCCGCCCCCCGGCACCGATGGCTTGGCTCTCTGCAAACTCTTTTGAGTTTGTTGAACTGTTTGGCGCTGCGTTTGTAGTCTGTCTGTGCGTCTTTTGCCTACATTTTTCCTCCATACCCATTGCATATTGTAATTTTGCATTTTAGCATACATATATCAAATTGTTCCACACTCACACACACATACACAACAAAAAAAAAAATACATATACGTATGTAATTGCACAATTATGCAGCGCGTAGTGGTCGTTCATTTGGCAATTTTCGTAGCATTTTTTTTTGTAGCATTTTGTTGTTGTTGTCGTCGTCGTTGTTTTTCGTTCGCTTACGTTTTGATTGCGGCTGCTACCGTTGTGTTGTTGTTGCTGCTGCTTTTGTTGATGATGAGAATATTATTGGTGGTATTTTGTTGGTTGTTGTTGCTGTTGGTATTTTTTTGTTCTTGCACTTCACGTAGTTTACTATGGCAATGCGTAGATTTTGCTTTAACAATTGTATACTCTTGTCGGTATTTGATATTACTTTTTCAAAAAAAAAAATAAAAAATCAATTGCAAAATGAGCTGAGCACACGAGCTGAGGCAGCGCACACGAGCATTCAAACGTACTGCGGCGGACAACGTCTAGCGTAGAAATGAAAATTACGCGAATGCGAGCGAGCGCAAACAACACACAAAGCTTCCTACCCTCGCGGCCATTCGTATACGCGCTCACACACTCGCAACGTACTGTATGTATGTGTGTTCATGTGAAGTGGGAGCGAGAGAGCGCTTAGAATTTGAGAGTAGGGGAGAGCGAGAAGCACTACTTTGGCTGTGTTGACCAGCCAGCCGTTTTGTTGCTGTTTCTGCGCTGCTGCTGCTGCTGCTATTGTTCTTGCTGTTGTTGTTTTTATTTTTCTTGCTTTGTTTTCGTATTTTGTTGTATGCTCAATACGAGTTTTACTCTCCGCAATCGTGCACTCTCACTCTCTCTCTCTCTCTCTCAGGTAATCGGCTGCTGTTTCTGGAAAATCGACTTGGTAGCCCGGTGGGTGATTGGCTGGCCCCAGGGATCCTCTCCTTTCAGCTAATGCCGTGCGGCAAAATAAGTAAGAAATTTAAATTCGACCGCTCTATCGAAAAACTACCAGATGATCCAAGAATGCACGAGTCGAATTCGAGCCGAAATTCAAAATGGCCGTGCCTGTGTAGATCTGTCATTCCAGCAGCCTGGAAATATCTGCTATGTATGTACATCAGCGAGCATGTCAAACATACGCCTGCCCAGTGCCTTCAAACTGTCGAAAAAGTGTTGCCAGAGCGTTGCAAATCGCAGCGTGAGCATGAATGGCAAAATTGCGTTAGAATTTCAATTTCAAAATAAGACAAAGCAAATCGAATGTTATTAGAATTCGGTTTCTTTTGGTTTTTCTTTCTTTTTTCTTTTTTGTCAGTATGAGGTCGTCAACCGTTTTATGATGCAGCTTATATGCTGGCTTTCTCTCTCTCTCTCTCTCTTTCGCTCTCTGCACATTATCCTTGTCAAGCGAGCGAGGGCTGTTCGCCTTGTTTGCTCACTGTACTCGCGCGTGTGTGTGTGTGTGTGTTTTGCACTGCCACCACCAACGCTGGGGTTGTTTTCCGTACAGCGTACACCCCCTAACTCGATGCCAAGCGCCTGTCTCTCTTCTGTCCTTCTTTTTTTTGGCAAGCGTGCGTGCGTGTGCTTAATTGCGCTTGTATTCAGCATATCCTATGCATGTTTGTATCTGTGTGTGTGTGCTTCCTGTGCTGCTGCTGCTGCTGTCCACCGGTTACCATGTGCTGATTTGTATGGCACAACATTACAATTGTGCCGCCGCCTGTCTGTTCCAATTTACACACAGTGAACACATTGTTATTCTTTTTGTCGTCGTCGAAATTGTAACTCAACTTTTTTTTTCTTTCAGCTGGGGTGGTTTTTCGCTGTGTGTTTTACCTTTTTAGCCTTTGAGATTTGGCCTGCCAGACGGTCAGCCGTTGCCGTTGCCGTTGCCGTTGCCGTTGCCGTTGCCATTGCCATTGCCGCAGCCGTAGCCAAAGGGGGTGGCCACACGAGACAGATCGGTGACGTGCAAGTGCTCGCCTCCTGCCGTATCCTGGCTACAAGAAGCATAATTTATGCGCACACTCATCTGCATATATACGTTGTATACACCCATGACGAAAATAATAAGACCACCAAGAAGGCTCTATACAATCAACTGAATAATGCTAGAAATTCGGGGCGAAACATGCATCACATCGCCAGATCCATAAGTTATTTCTTCTTCCAGTTTTGTATTCTTCCAAAAATGATGTTGGTTTTTTATATACATAGGTTCCTGTATAGCACGAACAGATCGAGTTTGTTAAGAAAATCGATAACTCTCTTAGTTTTAATGTTATCGATTAGAAACGAAATCGATACTTAGTTTTATAATTCTACATAATTCATCTTTATAGCTAGGGGCTTCAAATTTTGCATTTAGTGTTATGTGAGCCTTATACAATTTCGGTTTTTGTTAAATTCAGGATGTCACGCCCCCTTCGCCTCAAATTTGTAAAACACGTATTTCAAGTACTAGCGACTTGTATGAATGGCATGATCACGCTCTGCAAGTTTGGTTAAAATCGTTCGTCTACAAAAAAAGTTATTAAACATGAATATCTCATATTATCGGCGCCTTGCAGACTGACCTCAGTTGTTGAGTCAAAATGCACAGTAAGCAGATTGTGTGCTTGTGCGTGTTTGCTATATACACATAAAAGTAACGAAGAATGTTAGCGATTCTTAAGAACAGCGATTCAGGGTATCCCCTAGTCGAGCGGTCCCGACTAGAGTTTTCTTACTTGTTTTTATCATGAGTATAGTATAATACATTGTAGTCAAATATTTATATAATCTATATCTATATATTTTTTTAATTCGATTATACTATATTATCTTATACATTATATTTCAATCTAATAATATTTCACGTACTTTAGCAGACAGTTTTAGCATATTTCTATTCTATTTTTTATGCCCGGTTTGGTTTGGATTTTCTTAATATCAGTTGGATTATATTTTTAATAAATCCAAAAATTTCAAATCTTGTCTGGGTTGGATTTAAGATTCTTTCCATACATAGCTCGTTCTGTACGTAGATCTATAGCTATAAAAAACCTATTCAACTTCAGCGCTTAAAAATTAATTCTAAATTCTAAATATATTGAATTGTATTAAATAATAATTAACATATAAACAAACAAAAAATCATTATAAAAAAAATTAAGATTTCGGAATTTAGAATAAATTAAAAAAAATTAATTTAAGGTCTTCATTTTTTTAAGTAATACACTTTTTTTAGTTTAATACAATTTATTTTGCAGCAATTTTTCATGGACTCTTTATTTGTTCAATTCAATTTATTTTATTTGTATTTATCATATTTTATTTATCATATTTTAAAAGCACATTATTTTTTGAGCAATTTCTAATTATTTAAAATTAATTAATTGATTTAAAATATACTATTAAATATTTAATGACATTTTATTTGAAAGCACTTCAATATACAGTGAAAACTCCATATAACGAATCTGAGGGAAACCAGAAAATTTGTTCGTTATAGCTATTGATTCGCTATAGGTTCTTATTAGTAACAGCTTGATAAAGTCAAGGGACTTCAATAGTAAGTTTTCGTTATATCGAGATTTCACTGTATTTGTCAATTATTTTTTAGTTTTCATACTCTTGTTTTTATAGTATTATTTAATAATATATTATTTAATATCATTTTTATTTCTTATTATTATTATATGTTTAATTTAATATAATTATTAATAAATTTTGAGATTTTAATTTTTTTTTTTAATTTTATTAAATCTTGTATAGTAAATTATTTGTTGATCAATTATTAATTTTTTAATATCCATTAATAAATTTGGAAGTCTTATTTTGTTCATCAATATAGCAATTTATTCTGGCAGAAATTAATGATTATTCAATTCAATATATTTATTAATTAATTAAGGAGTCATGAGTATTTTTAGAAATATAATTAAAATTAAAAATAATTATTTTTAAGGTGCAATTATTATTATTATTTTTAATTTTTAAATTTATTTTTTAATTTTTTTGTATATAATATATGAGCATGTATTTCATTATAATATTATATTTTATTATAGAATATATTATTAATATATACGATTTTAAATCATCGTTCACTTATGCTATTCAGTATATTTATATCTTCGTAAAGCTATTAAACTAGAATACATAACCTAACTATTTATATATATATATATATATATATATATATATATATATATATATATATATATATATATATATATATATATATATATATTATATTTGTTGTTGAATTTGTTAGTCGTTGCCCATGTGAACCTTCACACAGACAAATATGTGTATGTATTTACATACACATACATACATACATACATACATACACACATACATACATACAAATAACAAATTATTTCCATGACGATAAGTTTTTGTGATAACTAATTTGCGCCAAATTCTGCTATTCACTGTGCGAGTGTGTGGACTCTGGCCACGTGCTCGGATCTCACTCCCTCTCCCTTTCCCTCTCTCTCTCTCTCTCTCTCTCTCTCTCTCTCTCTCTCTCTCTCTCTCTCTCTCTCTCTCTCTCTCTCTCTCTGATTGTCGGCGCCACGCAGTATGCAGCACTTTTGCAATGTTGCCAGAGATTTTGCGAAATGCCAGAGGCTCTGGCAGCGGGCAAATTCGAAAAGGGAAAAGGGGTAAGAGAGAAAGGGCTGGGAAGGCAAGGAGAGAAAGTAGGGCTAATCCTTTGGCTCATTGTGCCCAGAGCACCTTGGTCGCATTACAACAAAGCCGGATTAAAAAAGCAGCGGACGCAAGATGACAGAGACAAAGGCCATGAGCAGTTTCTCTCGTTTGTTGTTGCTTTGGGGTTGCAGGCGCACCCTTAACTGATTTCGATTTTAAGTAAGCAACAACAACTAAAACAACTAAAAACAATAACAGTCCGCAGGCTCAGGATCAGGCTCAGGATCAGGCTGGCCGAACGGGTCCTAGCTCTGGCTTGATTCATCAGGCAGACAGCCCCCTCCCCTCCCCTCCCCTCTCCACCTCTCCCCTACCTTCTGTTCCTTGGGCAGCGAGGTGAGTTGCCGTGGGCCAACTTACATTTACATAAGGGTCCTTCAGGGTGTTTTCAACTTTGCACGTCTCGCTGCACAGCGCTCGATCGACAGATGCAATTTTTCCCGAAACGAAATAATAATAATAATAATCGTTAAAATTACCATAAGACACCGAGAGAATTCACTCTCGCCGATCGCCGCCGCGACGAGGGTGAGCCGGCGACACGCAGCATGCAGAGGGGTGCAGGACACGCCATGCCATGCCATTTTGATTGCGGCATGTGTTTCCTGTGTAGCCCGATCTCTCACTCTCTCTCTCTCTCTCTCACTCGCCCAACCGCCCTCTCGTCCACTCTCTCTCTTTCCCTTTCCCATTTTCCGCCCTGTCTGTCTATCGCTTTCTCCACTCTAATTCCCCGAAAATTAGTTTACATGAGATTAAAAGCTAAGCTGGAATTAGATGAAAACAGTTTAAACAACATTTTATCTAGCTCTCTCTCTCTCTTTCTCTTTCTCTCTCTTTCTCTCTCTCTCTCCCTCTCTCTCTGTAACCTAAAAGAAAGAATAAGTTTAAAGGCAAAGATGCAAAGAAAGGTTTTACCTTCAGCTTTTTGCTCTCTCTCTCTCTCTCGCTTTCTCTCTTTCTCTCTGTCTCTCCCTCTCTCTCTACTCTATTTTTCCAATTTCGATCTGGAGAGAGCTCCGGTTTCTCCCTTTCTATCCCTCTTTCTGTGTCTCATCAATCTCTCTCTCTCTCTCTCTCTCTCTCTTCACGTCCTCTCTTTCTCTCACTCTCTCTTTCTCTTCATCTCTCCACTCGCTCTTTCTCTGGCTCCTCTATATCTATTCGCTTTCGCTCTTTCTCTTTCTCTATTTATATCTCTCTCTCTTTCTCTTTCTCTACTTATATATTTCCCTCTCTCTCTCTCTCTCTCTTTCTATTTCTCTTTACCTATATATTTATCATTCCCTCATCTTCCTTTACACTTTCTCTCTCTCTCTCTCTTTCTCTCTCTCTATCTCTTCCTATCTATTTATCTTTCTCTCAATATTTCTCCACACTCTCTCCTTCTCTTCCCTCCACACTCCATTATCCACTCTCTCTTTCTCCCTCTCTTTCCACTCTCTCTTCCTCCCTCCCTTTTCAATCTCCCCCAGTCTACCTTTCCCCTACTCCCTCTCGCTTTTCCCTCCAACCTCAGGCAAGTCCCGATCTCTCTCTATTTCTCACCTTCATTTTCTCCAGTCTCTCTTTATTTCGACCTCATTCGCTCTACCTCATTCTCTCCACACTCGCTCTCTTCACTATTTCTCTCTCGCTTCTTCTTTCCATTCCCTCGCTGCTCAATCTCTCTATCTGTCTCAATTTCTCTTACTTTCTCTCTAAGTCATTCTCTTAACTCTCTCTCTTCACTCTTTATCTTTCTTCAATCCCTCTTTCCTCCTCTCTCTCTCTCTCTCTACTCTGTGTTTCCCTTTCTTCGATATTTTTTTATTCAATCTTTCAAATTTCGTTCCTAAGCCTGCAAAACAACATAACCTCACAAATGCCACACCCGCTTCAACATAACCTAAAAGCGCAGTCCTTGTTGGGCTTCAGGATCATTTCAGTCTTATGCTCCCCCTATCTTCTTACTTCTTCCTCCATTTCTCAATCAATCACTCTCTCATTCTCTCTCTCTCTCTCTCTCTCTCTTTTCTCTCTCTTTCTCACATTAATTTCTTTTCTTTGTGACTCGTTTCAGTCTGCCGAAGGATCAATTGGTTTACATTGGCTTGAGGGACATTGACCCCTACGAGGCGTTCATATTGAATAAATTTGGAATACGCTACTATGCCATGGATGTAAGTAGAATGGATACAAAAACAGACACACAAACACAGAGGGAGAGAGAGTGAGAGAGAGAGAGAGAGAGAGAGAGAGTTTCGGGTCTGTTGTAAAACATTTTAAAATTCCGGTTTGTCGGTAGCCAAAAGGATCAAATGACGATCGTGCGTGAGAGCCTCAACAGAATTACGCACACACCATATTCCGGCTCTAGTTCTGTGTATGTGTGTGTGTGCGTGTGTGTGTGTTGTAAGTGTAAGCTCGGCATTTATAGGGGTTGTCGCTGGTAGGAAAAATCGAGCCTAGTTGCACCCTTCTGCAGCCGGCAAAGTTACAGGACACTCCCTAGCTGCCCACCTACCCTCCAGCTGACTGCCAGTCGCTCCCTCCCTCCCTCCCTTTGCACGTTACATTCGCGCTGTCAACTTCTTCCGATCGGTGGTGGCTGCTACGTGCCCGGCCACATCCGTTCGCATCGCATCCGGCGTGTCCTTGTTGCCAGCCTTAATTTATGGCTCGTGCTAAATCGACGTCTGTTGAAAAATGGTTTACTCCTAAATGCGCCCGAGCTGCAAATTTATTACAACTCATTAGTTCGACCCAAATGTGCCAAAAAAAAATAGAAATAGAAGTAGAAATCGAAATAGAAATCGGAATAGAAGAAACAGCTCGTTGGCTGTACCTGGGCTCTTGGCAAATGGCGTTGGCTTGATCGATGCACCAATCGAAATGCAGCTAAGCTTTGGGCACCGTTAGAAACGAAGCTTTTGCGCAAAGGCTTGAATTGCACTCGGCGGATATGTCAGTTCTGTCATAAATCATGCGACACCTTGGCATGATCAACTGTAAATACCTAAATATATATACATAGATTCAAATATATATACATATAATAATGAAATCTCTTTTTCATAATTTTAAAAAATTTATAAAAATCATATATATACATTTATATATATAATAGACAAATTTATATATAAATAGAGCAAAGTCTAGAAGAATATTATAAAATAACAAATAAGTATAAATATAAATAAATAAGAGTATATAAATATATATGGTATATAAAATACATAGAAACCCATTAAATTCTGTTATGTATTTAAAAAAAAACTATTATTATTTTTTATTGTTATACATTATAGATTTTTGTATACAAGTATATAATTTTTAAATATTTTCATATCATTATTATTATAGTTTTTTCTTTGTTTTTTTATATATATGTTTTTTGAGCTTTTACTTTTTAAATTAAATTTTAATATTTAAAAAAAATTGTATTTAGATAAGTTAACGTACGACTTGAGTAGGCAAGGCAGAACAGAACGATTAGAGCCTAGTTAGGGCAGCTCTGATTCTGACGAGCAAGGCTAACTATCTGACGTTTACTTAATTATTGAACTATAATAATACAAACTACTAAATTTCTCCGAGTCTATTCGTCGTAGGCATAAGGTAGGATTCGGCGTCCCATATCGCTAGCTTTAAAATTGTTTTTATTCTTAAATATTATTTAAATATTATTTAAAAATTTTATATTTTCGTATATTTTATTTTTATTTCTATATGTTTTTATTTTTATATTTTTTTTATTTTTATATATTATTATTTTAATATATTATTATTAATGTATATTATTTTTATTTTATATTATATTTTTACATATTTAAAAAATATTTATTAAAGAATTTTAAAAAATTTATTGTTTGATTATTTTTAATATATTTTTTAAAATTTATATATATATATATATATTAGAGTGATTTAACAAATCAAAATATATAGATATATAATTAAATAATACAAATAAATAAAAATAATTATTAATTTTGGTTTTTCTTTATAAAATTTCTTCATTATTAATTTACACAATATAAAAAATATAATACATATATATAAATTATATATACCTTTAATCCTATACTATAATTATCAATGCCTAAATCTACATTTAAGTAAAATAATATCTCTCCAGCAAATTGCTCTTTGATCTATTCTCTATGTATGACCTTATAACATCTGCTATAGCTATAGGGTATTACAGCTCACATGCATATACATGTAACACATATGTAACTGTTTGTATATAACTGTTAA
Source organism: Drosophila paranaensis (assembly GCA_035047545.1). NCBI lineage: Eukaryota > Metazoa > Arthropoda > Insecta > Diptera > Drosophilidae > Drosophila > Drosophila paranaensis. Next base: position 440,252 of record JAWNPL010000133.1, on the reverse strand, counting down.
TGTGTGTATGTCTCTTTTGTCAGTCGATCGATCGCATGGGCGTGCCCAAGATCATTGAGATGACGCTGGACGCACTGGACCCGCAGAACAAGATCCACGTGAGCTTCGACATCGATGCCCTGGACAGCAACGTGGCGCCGAGCACGGGCACCGCCGTGCGTGGCGGTCTCACGCTGCGCGAGGGCATCAGCATTGTGGAGGCGTTGCGCGACACTAAGCGTGTCCAGGGCATGGATCTGGTCGAGATCAATCCGAAGCTGGGCACCGATCGAGATGTGCGCACCACAGTCGACTCCGCCCTGGAGATACTGAAGAGCATGTTCGGCTACAGGCGCTCAGGCGCGCGACACTACAGCAACCTGGACACGGGCATACTGGGCCACGAGCAGTAGAATATATATGCATATATGTTCTTTTCTTTTAATAATATATATAACATGTATTTTGTTTAATGTATGTACAATTGTAAAATTCACATTTTCTGCTTAATGCTACGAGAGAATAAATTTGTGGCTTTCTAGTAGACGAGAGAGAGAGAGTTGAAAATGTATTGAACGGAGATTCCGAGTCGTGGCCGTGCGTGGCCCGGCTAGATGTCAGACTTGGGCTTGGTGGCCGCCAAGGCAGTGGGCAGATAGGCGGATATATCCACGTTGGCCATCAGATTGGCCGTGTTGAGCAGCTCGTTGGCCGGCGTCGACACACTGCTGACTGGCGCCGGCGGTGCCGGGGGAGGAGTGGCTCCGGGCAGCCGCAGGTAGAGCTGCGGCGCAAAGATGCGCAGCAGGCGACGCTGGGTGGCCACCAGGAGCGCGTTGACAGCCCCAGAGATGACAATAATGCCCGATATAACGGAACAGAGCCGTATGACAAACGTCAGCAAATAGTCCCGATCGTGGCTGACCACAATCTTCAGGGCGGACCAGTCGTACTTGAAGTAAATGCCCGGCGAGCCGTAGGAATTGCGTTCGGCATCTGTGAATGGGAAGCGAGGATTAGTAGTTGAGCTGGGAGCTGAGAGGATGCACTGGGTGAGGACTTGCCGAGCTTGCGCACGTTCTCGGTGACGGCATACTGGAATGTGCTGATGGTGCTGAACGTGTGGCGTATCTCCGTCGGCACCACCTTGATGAAGTACTGCACGGTGGTGGCCTCCTCCTGTATGACCGTCTCGTCGCCCTCCAGCGGCTGCACGATACGACGCGAGTACTGGCCGAAGCTCAGGCGGTTGATGCGATGCGTAAAGTTCGCTGGCATCCGGCGAAACTCGATCATCCAGTGATCCTCGAACATGCCAACCACCGGCTGGGCACCGCCCACCAAATGCAGCACGCCGGCCACTTTGTTGATGCCCAAAGTGCCGTGCAGCCGGCATGCGTCGTACTTGGACTCGTGCGGCGAGATCTGCTGCACCTGCTGCAGTGCACCCGGTGGCGGCGGCGCCGGAGCGGCCGACTGTGTTTCGCTCTCCTTGGGCAGGGAGCGCTCGCGCAGTATATCCTTGAAGAGTATGTCCGCCACAGAGTGATATTCCTCGCGCAAATAGTGATTGGTCATCTGCATGGACTGAAAGTGGCGACGATCCGCATCCGCCATTTGCCACCAGACGCCCTCGCGCTGCAGCGAGCCGTAGGCGAACACATCCAGCTGCGTCTCGTCCATCAGATCGACGCCGGAGAGCGAGGCGCAGGGCATGGCCACCGTAATATCGACATGCATCTGCACCTGCTCGTCCAGCGCCATGTCCGGCTCGAATTGGTAAATAATATCCGTCTCATTCCAGTAGTAGCGCAGCTCCGTGTAGACGAGATACACAATGAGCAGGCGGCTGAGCAGCGAGACTGCAAGAGATGTTAAATGAATGAAGAGTACAATAGCATAAGGGCTGCAAGGGAATTAGTGCATTCAGCTCACGTGTGCCACCAATCTCCGTGGTCTCCGTATATTTCTCGGGCACCTTTTTGAAGGCATCCAAGTTCTTGGCGAACTCGAGCAAATTGCTCTTGTCGCCGCGGTAACGTAGCGTGGCACTCATGGCTGAAAATGCTACACTTCGTTTATTATTGCAATTAACTAATCGTTGTTTATTGTCAGCTTATTCAGAACGTCATTGCCATTGCCACGTACGCCCACAGTTGCTGCCCACAAGCGCGAGTCAGCGTGCACGGAACTCGAGTACACCTAATTAGGGCTAATTAGCTGGATATCGCTTTTCGATGGCAATCGTTTATGAACATATGAACTTCCGGCTTAATGCGAATTAATATGAAAATGTATATTATAAAGTTACTGCCGTTGCCGGCCGAATTGTTGATATATCGCAGAGATATATCGACTTGCACTAGTTATGTTATCGGCAGGTTATCGATAGCGCGAGTAGCAAATGATGCCACCCGCCGCCACACAGCTGGGGAGATGCATCAGAAGTGTTTAAATACATTTTAAAATTGTTTTAGAAACTGTGCGAATAAACGATAAATTGAAATTGACCGATTATGCATAGCTGGCTACTTTATTAAATTAATTTCTTAATTTATAAATTTAGTATTAATTAATAGAATGCTACTTACCATAGATATAAATATAAACACAGCTTCATTATTTTTATTTTTATTTGATTTATAAGTGAATATTAAATGAATATAATCCCATTTTAATTATTCGTTCATTCAATATATAGTATTAGCAACAGGTGCGCACAAAACAATTCAATTTGAATTTCGTCGCACGTTAGAAGTGCATCGCAACAGCTGGCACTTTGGCGTTTTTAGCGCATTTTCTTGCAAACATCTGGCAGCGCTGGCAGCGAGTGCATAGTATCGAATCGATAAATTGAATAACGCTGTTGATTCGCTGTTGCCCAAGCTGAGTTTCGCATCATTCGTAAACCTCACTTGACGCGCGCAGCGTAGCACTGGTGAAACTCGCGGAATACTTGTGCATAAATAAAAACGTTAAGCAGCAGCAGCAACAACAACAACAACAACAATAGCCGTTATTGAGCAGGCAAAACAAGTTTTGGTAATTAGCAAGCACATATATTGAATTTTATAGTTAACGTTTCGCATTTGATCGCATGATTGACTCTTCGCCCAGCTAAAGTACTAATATTTTTGCCAAATTTACATGTTACTGTCGTTGCCAGCCTTGCCAGTCAGTATATAGCACATATACTATATACCATATATATAGAAAAAATCGTTAAACGATGGCTTTTGCTTCCAAGTGCGCAATTGTCGCCGTTGCCTTGTTTGCTTTGCTGCTGACGCACGGCTTCGGTGTTGTGGATGCGCGCCGTAACCAAGGCAGCAGCCAGCGTAAAACGTCATCCAGCAGCAGCAGCAACTCGGGCCATGTCACTCAGTCCTACAATACTCACGCCAACAACGGAGGCAACTCCCACGCGGATGCCGCCAAACTGAGCTATCCCAACTACAATTCCCAGCCGAATCGCCCGGCCAATAGCCAGCCGCCCGCAGCTGGCTGGAATGTGCCCCAGGGCCCGCCACCGGCCTACTCCGCCTCCAATCCGGCTGGAGGCGCACACTCCAACATCCACGACCATCCACCAGCATACCAGGCGCCCGGCTATGGCAGCAATGTGCATCAGCCAATCTCGCCCAGCCACAACTATGGCCAGCAGCACGCAGCACCTCCACCATATCAGCCAGCTCCCGGCTATTCAGCTGGCGGCTATCCTGGCGCTGCTGGGGGCTATCCTGGCGCTGCTGGCGGCTACGGCGGCTATCATCAGCCTGCTGCTGCCCCACCGGGCGCTGTGTACGTGCAGCCTGGCGCGGCTCTGCCACCAGGCGCCGTTTTGTACCAGCAGGCACCGCAGCAATCTTCCTCCGGCTTGGGCTTCGGTAAGCGGATCAGCTCAATCAGCGATGAGAATCATTTCTAATCGAGCATTTCAGGCACGGGTCTTCTGGCTGGTGGCTTGGGCGGCGCCCTGCTCGGCCACGCGTTGACTCCATCCGGTGGCAGCTCCTCGCAGCCCGCGGCTGCGGCACCAGCTGCAGCGGCTGGCCAGGATCGCATCATAATCATCAACAATGGCGTCCCTGTGAATGCCAGTGATGGCACCACTGTCATCAATGCCCAGGGCCCAGCAGCAGCTGCTGCTGCCCCAATGAACGTCACCGAGGCACAGCCCGCACAGTTGGCACCCATGGCTCCCATGGCACCCATGGCCAATGGCACTGATGGAGCGCCGCCACCACCACCACCGCCCGGCGGCATCATTTGCGTGCCCACCAAAGTCAACGAAACGGATCCGGCCGACAGCAGCAAAATGATTGAAGTCGAGAAGATTGCCTGCTATCCGGCACCGCCGCCGCCAGCCGCCGCGCCCGGCGCCGAGCCCGTGCCACTGGCACCAATGGCGCCCATGGCCACCAACCAGCCGCAGCCGGCCATGCTGCCACCCGACCAGGCAGCCGTGCGCTCCAGCACCAGCGGCGGCGTGCAGCTGCAAGTCTCCGGCTTTGCCCTGTTCATAGCCCTGCTCCAGCTGGCTAAGGCTGCAAATTAGATCTGAACTAGCTGCAAATGTAACCAATTAATTGCTTCAGCACCTATTCAGCCCACAGCCACGCCTACGCCCACACACACCTACACACACCTAGAGAGATGGCTAGCACTATAGCAGCGTATTTTTGTATTCGATTATTATGCATTGTTAACTAGTATTTGTTCGTTCTCAACTGTGATGCTCACCACGAAGATAATTATGACGCCAACGACGACGACGACGATGATGATGATGATGATGATGATGAGGCAGTTATTCCGAATCTCCTTTACACTGTTATTACTCACAAAACGAATCTCTATCTCTAACCTTATCTAACCCCCGTAAAAGTAGCTCGTATAATCCTGTAGTTAGTCGCATCTAGTTAGTGCTAATAGCTAGCTGCTTTTGATCACGCCTTGTTTGTTTATGTTTTGATTTCTGTACGTGATGATTGTCTCCTGTTGTTATTATTGGTAAAAAGTTGTTTCTTTCTTCCGATTTATTGATACAATAAAAGCTTTAACAACACGCCGCACTCCAAGGTTCCAGCTGGTCTTTTACTTCACTCCCTCAATGACTCATCAATTAGTGATCTCTCTCTCTCTCTCTCTGTCTCTCTGCCACTAGCTTGCACAACTTTCACTCGATCTGCCCAGCCAAGCAACGATTCACGCAATCCCACCAGTTGACTTCATCATCAATTTTATTTCCAGCCAATTGTGTTTAGATTTTATCTTGGAATCGACTTAGCGCAATTAACGTAATTATTCAATCACGACAACTGTTTCACTAGAATTTCCAGGAAAACTCGACTATACATACTAACATATGTACTACATACAGCCCCTCCAGTTGGAAATGAAATGGACTTTATATCCAGCTCCATATGGATTAGTGTAGAATCAATGGAAGCAGCTTGAGACCCAATCTAATTCTAAAAATTAATCACATCTGGTGGGAGAGAGCTATACGAGTCAGTTGAAAATGGAATTACCAAGAATTGCACTGCATAACCAGGGATATACAGATTAGTGTAGCAGCTATGGGACTTAGTCTAATTCAGAGACTGAGCTCATCTGGTGGGAGAAAGTTATAAGTCTATATATACATATGTAATGAGCTGAATCCTAGAATGCTTTAGCATGTCAGTTAGACTCAGTCCAATCTAGCTATTTCCCCGCTAGATTATTGATATTGTGTATGCTAATAGAGTTTATTCTGAATCTCAAGAGGGAATCTGCAGGAAGTCAGCCTTCACATTTTTTAAGATGTAGTCCTATTCGATTTTCCACGCATAGATCAACACGATTCATTTTCGATTTGACCTTTTGTCCACGCCCCCAAAGGGGCGCAGTTACCATAAGAAAAGTGTTTAGTAATTTAGGTAGCTTGAGATATTGAACTTGCCTTCCGTCCTAGGATTAAAGATATGGCCTATATACAACGATTCATGCCCTATATATACCCGTTGTCCAGAGACAAGCATATATTCTAAATTCCAGTTCCCTATGGGTATATAGTACCAGTAGTGCTCAAAATATCTCCGAAGTTCTGCTAAACAATAATTTGTACAGATTTGCCACGCCCCTGGTAGGCGCAGGGATGTAACTCTAGCCTTAAAGCAACTAAACGGGGTAGATATATATACTATGTATTCTTGACTTTCGATTGTCATATACTACATATATGTACCAAGTTGATAAGTCTAACATTCTCTATCTAGTATTTGGCAAATCGCCTCTAGTAGGCATACATATATCTGGTATATATATTTTTTGTCCTTGAGCTATCAATACATAAATATTTCCAAGCGTCAAGCTTCTAGTCCCAAGTCTCTGGCAGGCTTAAATATTATAAATTTCCTTTCAATCATTTAGTAATCTGCCACGCCCCTAGTTTACATATCGGGAAATTCTTAGCAACTTATAAGGTGAGGCTACTAATGACTATATGTTCCAAATTCCATGTCTCTAGCTCCAACAGAGACCAAATGGTTCACATTCATAGGGACGAAGGCAGCAAGAGGACTCTGGCATAAAACTAATATACTCTTTTCACTAAGTAAACGAAGTATGACTAACACTTCCAGCTGAAGTAAAATGAAAGTTACTTAATAAATAAATAACTAAATATAATAACTTAAAAAAAAACAAATTGTTTTAATTTTCAGTTATCGAGTAGCTTTTTCTGATTTCTATAAGTGATTCCAGTCCTGTAGACTTGACTACGATCGGCGCCTTCAATCGGCACTCAGATAACGAGTTAGCATAGGGACTAGCTATAGCAGAGCATAGAAGTGATGCTGATCGAGAACAATACATTTACTACATATATGCATATGTGCGAATATAGTAATGTCCTCTACATAAGATGTGGTATTTGAGTTATAAAGATATAGGCATATAGTAAATACGCCTTCAGAGTCCAACCTCAATCTCACATCTTACAGATCCCAATCTTATATATAGGAATAACAATTTCAAGATCCGTTCAACTTAGTTACAAATCTTAGACCAACTTAAGAGCTAATAAAAGAGAAAACGTTTGGCGCTTAAAGTTTACACAACTTCAGTGTTTTTTACTTTATAATTGGATAAACCACAATTTCTCATCTATTAAAAACAGTGTAAAAACTTGATGGTTTTGTTGTTGCTGTTATTGTTGTTATCGGTTTAGTTGCATCTTTACTCCGCGTCGTCATCCTCGTCATCGTTGGAGCTGATTCTGAAGTAGCGCAGCTCGTACGAGTCCTTCTCGTTGGCAACCACACGGATCCAATCTCGCAGGCTGTTCTTCTTCAGGTACTTCTTGGTCAAGTACTTGAGGTAGGCCTTGGAGAAGTGCACATCGGAGCTGACGTGGAGCTTCATCTTGGACCGCTCGAAGGTGACATTGTTGCCCAGGTTGTTCACCTTACCGTTGACCTTAAGGCGCGCCTTCACGTACTTCTCCTGCGAAACGAATGCCGAACATCGATTAGAACAGTGTGACAAATAGAATAGAAAGAGATAGATAGAGAGATCCAAATATGCTAATATAGTGCTGTCTCTTTCTTTGTTAAGGCCAAAAGTCAATTGGATGCGAACGAAAGGCCCAAATAAAGAAGAGTGACCAGTTTTTTGATGTGCCACTGAGTACACTGCCATCAGAGCGACTGTCCCCGGGGGGACTTCACTCTCTGACGGCAAATCGGCGTGGCTTAGGCATGGATTACGCTAAACTTATAAGAGTATGAGATTACCTGTTCCTCGTGGGGGGCGCGGCGACTTTGGTCTGACTTTGGCTGTGCACCCTGCTGCTAAAGTGCGTGGAGCGCTTCAGAGGTAGGTTTCCCCCTCGACTTGGCTTTTAGAATTGTTCTATTTAAGTTGCTTCGTGGAGAAACCTGCAGCGCGGCAGAAGAGCAAACTTCGGAGCAAGCTCGTCACGTTTGTTGCACACGCCATGGCGCAGGGCGCACTATGAATTTCGGCTCGACGTAACACGGATGTGGCACGTACAACCCAGGGCCCACCACGTGGCGGTACACATAGCACGACTTGACGCTGTTCACAGACGGTTGCACCAACTGGCCAGACCCGGTACTGGCGATCAGTGGCTACCCCGTTGTGCAGTGTCCAGAGCCCCTTTGTCAACGGGAAGGAATCGACAACAAAAGTTGGATAACAAGGATGGTTCTCAGCTAAAGCCAGACTGATTGAGAGAGATTGGAGAGTGTTCCAGCAGTTGTTAACCGTAATGGCCAGAGCTTGTTGGCCGAGTTCAGTTTAATCGCTAGTGGAATACTTTGATATAACCACAACTTTTTATCCAGTGCCTCTGGCTGTTTGCGGCAATGAAAAGCTTGGTGTGGTATCTCTGTCGCCAATTGTCTGAGTGGGATTCGAGATCTGTCGCGCTCGGCTCGTGGGGTACTTACGAAATCGGCGACATCCATGATGTTGTCCTCGGCAATGTTGGTGCAGTCGATGGTGAAACGCAGCGACACCTTCTTCTTCTTCAGGCCCTTGCCGCGCAGCACGTTCTTCTTCACAACCTTGCTGGGAGCTGACGCTGGGGTAGCCTTCGGCTTGGGCTTGGCCACGGCTGGCTTAGCAGCGGGCTTGGCGGCAGCAGCTGCAGCTGGGGCAGCGGCGGCTGGTGCTGGGGCAGCCTTGGCGGCAGCGGGAGCCGCCTTCTTGGCCGGTGGGGCAGCAGCCGGAGCGGCAGCCGCCTTCTTTGTAGCAGCTGGAGCGGCCTTGGCGTCCTTCTTGGGCGCAGCGGCAGCAGCAGCTGGTGCCTTCTTGCCGGCATCCTTAGCAGGTGCGGGCTTGGCGGCGGCTGGCTTGGCCGCAGCGGGCTTGGCTGCTGCCTTCACGTCCTTAGCGGCTTCCGGCGCCTTCTTCACGTTCTTGGCGGCAGCTGCGGCTGGCTTGGCGGCCTCAGCGGCTTTAGGTTTCTCAACCTTGCCCTTGGCTGCGGCTGGAGCAGCCTTCTTTTCGGCTGGCTTGGCAGCCTTGGTATCACCCTTGTTGGTCTTGGCCTGTGGACATGCATTTGGAATTTGTATTACACGATTTACAATGCTATTTATTTACACCATCACACGTGTTAATGCAGACATATTATGTTGTATGCACGAAACACATTTCTAGCTTTAATATTTTGCATTTATTTACTATTTTTTACTTATGATGGCGCAAGGTTTTTCAGATTTTTTACGAGCACTTACAGTTGGAGCCATCTTAATAGTTGAAAACCACGGAGGAAAAGAACAAGTTGATCGAGATGTGAACAACTTATCGATTTTCCGATTGTTTTCGCCGCTTTCAAGCACTATTTTTATATCGAATTGAATAACACTTGTCAATGAACATGCTGGTATTTAGCTAGTATTTGTACAGGAATTTGACATAAAAAACTACAGCCACACTGATCGCTAAATTTAGCATTTGAATAATTTTTGGCCTTCTTGATTGCATTTAGATTGGTCATACTGAAGTGCGCAGCCAACATAAGTGAACCACAAACGAGAGCGACAGCTAGATTTTTTTGTTGTTAGTGTTAAAGAGTAAAGTGAAAACTGCGTTTCTTATACAATTTTTTAACAAGTACAATCATGAAGTTCCAATATAAAGAGGAGCATGCATTTGAGAAGCGTCGCGCCGAAGGCGACAAGATCAGACGTAAATATCCCGACCGTGTGCCTGTAAGTACAAAATATGTATATATACATATATATTTTTATATTTATTTCTCTGTATGCGTGAGTCCATATGTATTCCATTGTGTGCGTGTGTGTGCGAGCTGTTTGTATGTGTGTGATTGTTTTGCGTCGTTCTATTTGGTTGTGTGTTGTTGTTATTGCTACACACACACACACACACACACACGCATACGCTCAGCAGGGAAAATCAATAATGCGCATATTGCCCATTGAAGTAATTGTTATTAATTTTATGTCCATTTCCGTGCATTTTATAACCAAATACAGTTTTTCATATATACTGCATAGAAAAGAATTCACTTGTCGCAGTTTCAACACTTGCCAAATCTCAAGTGAAAATCAAACAAATTCATGCGCACACATACACACACACAAATGCTTTGTTCAGCCTGTATGTATGTATATATATGTGTGTGTATTTGAGTGCGGGAGAGCGAGCTGCTAGCTGACTCGCTTGCTCAGCTGTTGTGATGTTGTTGTTTTTCATTTGGCTGGTTTTTTTTCAATTCCCCCTTCACACTGCCCACACATACACACGCACACACACACACACACACACATGTATAAACAGCGTCAGCCCCTGTGTCAAAGCACACGGCCAACGAGCCTATCGTGTTTTTGATTTCATATTAAATTTGTATTTTTGTTTTTGTTTGTTAACTTGCAAAAAAAAGCCTGACCAGACAGCTTTCAAACTGCGCACAAAAAAAAAAAAGAAAACAAAAACACAAACCAAATAAATAAAAATAAAAACAACAAACACACTGTCGCTGATTTCAAGAATTTGGCTAATTTCAGCATTTGTTGTTTTGCTTTTCCGCTTGCATTGAGTCCATAATTAGTCATAGCGATTTGCTCTCTTTGTTTGTTTGCCTATTTCACCATATGCAGTTGTTTTTGCTGCGTAAACACATACTCAACACTGAAACCTCTTGCTCTCTCCTTCTCCCTCTCCCTCCGCCTCGCCGTTATCATCTAATTTACTCGCTCGCTCGCTCCCTCGGGCACACTCTCTCTCTCCCGTTCTCTCTGTTCCTTTCGCCCTCACACGCGTCGTTTACAGTTGCGCTTATTTATTTCGTTTTTGTTTTCAATTTTATATTATTCAACAGTTTTTGGTGCCTTCTTAGTATTTTGGCAGGCAGCAGCAAATAACATCTGACGCCAAACCAAATGCAGGCAAGGCCAGCTGGTCGCTATATAATTATGTACATACATATACGATATAGACACAAATAGATATACATACATATATGTACATATACGTAGTTGGGCCACCTTCACCTTGAACACGGCCAGTGACATGACCCCGGCAGCTTCTTTTGGCAATCTAGCTAAGCTCAAATTAGCAGCAATGTTAATTAACATATTTGTAACGTGCGCTAATGTCAAATGCCTTTAAGTACACAAAAAATGCAATTACCGTTAGTTAAATATTTGAGCACACCTGTATCTACAATATATATGTACACATATATTGATACGTGTTGCTTGATTTATCGCTGTGTCGTCACGTATTCACGTTTTTCGAAGTCGCAGTTTATTTTGGTTGCTCTCATAACTGTAATGTCGAAGACTAACAACAGTTACAAATTGGCTAGAAACGCATGAAAAGGATGCTCCTCTTGCAGAAAGAATGTCTTCTGTTAAGATGTGTGTCTGTTAAGCAGCTGTTAACTTTACATAGTGTCTAGGTTTAGCCGATGTTCTTTTCTTCTTTGATGTATTTCTAACTTGATTTAATTGTTGTTTTCCAGGTGATTGTTGAGAAGGCACCAAAGGCGCGCATTGGTGATTTGGACAAAAAGAAGTATCTGGTGCCATCCGACTTGACCGTAGGCCAATTCTACTTCCTTATACGCAAGCGCATTCACCTGCGTCCCGAGGATGCACTCTTCTTCTTCGTCAACAATGTCATTCCCCCAACATCAGCAACAATGGGCTCTTTGTACCAGGTAAACTAGATAACAATACATCGATTCAGAACGGTATCTAATCTCGCGCTCTCTCTCTCTCTCTCTCTCTTTCTCTCTCTGCTGCAGGAGCACCACGAGGAGGATTATTTCCTGTACATAGCCTACTCCGATGAGAACGTCTATGGCATGGAGAAGTAGACAAAGGACTTAATAGAGTGGGCAGGCGTTCTGAGATCAGGCAACAACCTATACAGAAATTCTATATAATATATATATATAAAAGCATACATATATATGTATATATAATATATATTTGACGTTTAGCATGCAGTTGAAAATGAAAAAAATGCAAAAAATCACACAAAAAAAGAAAGATAGCTAAACAAATTGTGCGGGCTGAAGGCGGTAAAAAATTGAAGAAAAAAATATATAAAACTGAAGGAAACAAAAACAAACAAAAACAAATTAAAATGATCTTTAAAAAAATCAAGCAAAAAAATAACTGAATTGTAAGAGGAAAACAAGAAATGTTATGTGAAAATTATTCTATAACACATTTTCTATACGCGCTAGTATTTCAAATTTACCTATGCTTTAACAACCTATTCACTTGGCACCGTTTTGTTGAGTTTTTTTGCCTTTATATATCGTATACCCTGCAATTTGTATGTTTTTGTAAGGTACTTTAACTACCCTTATCCTTACCTTTACCTATATCTTTCATTATTATTCTTTTTTTTGCTCTTTTTGCTTTGTGTAATAATAATACAACAAAATTTTGTGCATATTTAGTGTGTATGGTTACGAATAGGACTCTCTTGGTTAAGCGTACAGTAATTAATCTACTATTAATTAAATAAATAAAAATATATAAAAAAACAAATCAAATTACTCAAATCTTGGCTAATTGTTTAGAGCGCGTCATGGCCTTGGCAATTGCATCAGCTGTTGTTCTGCCTTTGTCGGCCAGGTGCTTTGAGGGGGGAGAACAATGACCGTTAAGGTCAGATACATATACTGCGTACTTGAATCTTGCTTTCTATCTGCACAAATATTTTATTCGATTATTTTCAGTTGACTTCAACACTGACAGCCTGTGTTTGCAGCCCTGGTTTTTGAATTTAGCTGAAATGTTATTTGAGCTAACAGGAGCAGTGCGTTAACAGATGTTTCTGGCAATAACATAGCCATTTCGAGTACTACAGTAACAGCGTCTGTTGTTCAACCGGAGTTTAGACGTGTGTTTTTTTATGCAGGCGTAGGTAGGCTTTGCACAATTATTCAAAATTAAGTTATTGTTGTAATGTCAAGCGCATCTAGTACTCCACTTCAAGCAAGTCACTGACCAAGCAACATCCGTTCCCGTGCCTGCAATTCGAAAACACATACACCAATCAGGTAAATATACATAGAACTTTCAACGATGTTTTCCAGTTTACAAAGCGACGGCTTATTACAAAACAGGCGCCGCAGCGGCCACAGTGAAGAAGTGCTTAATTCAATTCATTTTTTTCCTGTGTTATTAGTTGTTGGTGCTGTTGTCAAGGGCAGATCGCAATTCCTAGTGCTGTACGTAGTGCTGCTGCATAAAGTTCTATCATAATTAACTATTGATGGCGATGTTTTTGTTGTTGTTGTTGTTATCATGGCAAATGGCTGCAGCGAGTGCAATTGATTTTTGTTTAGTGCTTTGTTTGCTGTGACGCATTTGTTCTTTGTCGTCGTTGGTGCTGCTGCTGTTGTTGTTGGTGCTTTTGGTATTGGCATATTGGTTTCGACGCCTCTGCGCCATTAGCCACCCCAAAAACAAAAAAAAAAAGAACAACAACGACTAACGGCATAAATGCAACCGTGGTGACTTATGCAGTTGCGAGCTAAGCAAACTTTTTGCTCACACGAAGTTAAAGAATTGAATGTGTGAGTGAGTGTGTGTGCGCGCATGGCGAGGTTGTAGGCAGACACAGCAGCAAAAACAAAACCCAGACACAAACAGCTGATTAAGCAGCAATCGTAAACGGCGACCCCTCGCGCTGTTACCCGTTGATTGTATTCCCACACACACATACACACACACACACACACACACACACACGCAGAGGGGTACGTGTACATGCGTGTCTGTATGCGTGTCACATAATGAAGAGCAAAAATAAGTGTGCTAATGTCCACTCTTCGCTGCTGCCGATCAGCATGTTAGCTACTGGTGCTTTAAAGAACCCAAACACACATTCACTCGTATATATGTGTGTGTATATGTGTCTGTTCCATTTTGTTGCGGCTATGTGGATTCGTTTTATTGGTGCTCAAGTATCGTATGATAATATACTGTTGTTGTGCTTTTCCCGCGCACACTAAAGCACACACACATGCGTATTTATAGTTTCTGCGTTGCCAGCTAACATTAAAACTTGTACCAGATAAATCTAGCAAGCCGTCGGCAGAATCATACATAGGTGCTCTTGCCGTTCAATTGAAACAAAGTACAATAAATTGTAGAAGCTTAATTAAACGTTTTGTTTAGTGTGGAGGTGGTAAAATTTCAAATTGAAAACGCATTGAGTTTGTCATCGATATCACTGATCAGCGCAGTCGACAGTGTGGCAACGACTGGATAAAAACATAGAAACACTAGCAACAGTGTGGCAACCCTGCTGCAAGCACAGCCGTTGCAATTTTAAATAATTAAGCTGCAGTTTGCCTGCATTTGTTATTTGCTTAAATAATTTACTGATTTGTTGGTATTTTTCTTTCGTTTAGTAGCTGGCTCAGTACAGTAAGAAACCTGATTCAATGTCACAACACAGCAAAAAGGAGTCAGGTAGCCATGCGACTAACACACGCCAGCGCAAACAGGAGGAGCACAGCAAGAGCCAAAGGAAACAGCAGACGCCCAATGGCAGCGCCAAGGGCAACAGCAGCAGCAGCGCCAGCAGCAACTCCACCAGCAACACCTCATTTATAATTAGCGGCAACAGCAACAGCAGCAGTGGCAGTGGCAGTGGCAGCGGCATTAGCACCACCACTGCCAAAATGCAAACACACACAAAGCCAAACAATGGGGGCAACAGCAGCAAAGCGCAGCTGAACAAAAAGGATAAGCAGCAGAAGGAGAAGGAGCGCTTGGAGCGCGTCCAGCTTGTCCTCTGGCGTCGCCCATTGCAGACGTCCAAATACTGTGCACTCGAACTGATTGAACTGCTGCGCTCCTGGAGCAGCAGGTGAGTAGAGTCCCTAAAATTGCTGAAATTCCATTAAATAATTTTCAATTCGATTTTACAGTTTACTGCGACAACGCGGACTGCTGGCTGTTTTAATAGTATTAGGGCTTGTATTTAGCGTAATTTATAAAATCGATGGGCCCCACCAGCAGATCATTGAGCTGGTGCATCGCAACACCTGGTTCTTTGTATACTGGCTCGGACTGGGCGTCCTCTCATCCGTGGGCCTGGGCACCGGCCTCCACACATTTCTACTCTATCTGGGCCCCCACATAGCCAGCGTCACATTGGCCGCCTATGAATGCAACTCACTCGAATTCCCACAGCCACCATATCCGGACGAGTAAGTGGAATAACTACACATATATATGTATATGTATACAGTATATATATATGATTCTATTTATATATGAGGCAGCACCTGCTTAGCCTGGTCTGCAGCTCATCTACTAATCAAAGACTTAATTATTAATTATTATTAATTCACAATTTGACTCCAGTTAAAAACTAAATTACTTTCTCCATATTTGCAGCATCATTTGTCCGGAGGAGCCATATTTAAAGAAGATGCCCAATATTTGGAGCATCATGTCAAAGGTGCGTCTAGAGGCGTTCCTTTGGGGCGCCGGCACCGCTTTGGGCGAGCTGCCGCCTTATTTCATGGCCAAGGCTGCGCGCCTGTCCGGCTACGATCCGGATGACGCCGAGGAGCTGGCCGAATTCGAGGCGCTCAATGCGAAGCGGAATCAGAAGAACCTCAGTCTCATGGACCGGGGCAAGCTGTTCATGGAGCGCGTCGTCGAGCGCGTTGGTTTCTTTGGTATACTGGCCTGTGCAAGCGTATGTCTAACCTCGATTTGCTCCTTACCTCTTTCGATACTATTCACCATTATGTGCATTCCCGCAGATTCCCAATCCGCTGTTCGACTTGGCTGGCATCACGTGCGGCCACTTTCTGGTGCCATTCTGGACGTTCTTCGGGGCCACGCTGATTGGCAAGGCCATCATCAAGATGCACATACAGAAGATATTTGTGATCATTGCTTTTAATGAGACGCTCATCGAACGCGCTGTCGATCTGATTGCCATCGTGCCCATCTTTGGGCGCAAGCTGCAACAGCCCTTCAAGGCGTTCCTCGAGAACCAGAAGCAGCGCCTGCACAGGCAGCAGCGCAGCCGCAAAGCCACGGCCGGCGGGGGCGTTGGCAGCGGCGCTGATTCCGTCAATCTCTTATCCAAAATCTTTGAGACCTTTGTCATCGGCATGGTCTGCTACTTCGTGGTCTCCATCGTCAACTCACTCGCCCAGAGCTACCACAAGCGGCTGCACAAGAAGCCGCGCCACCTGCCGCCAGCAGTCGCTGCCACCGGAGCCGGCAGTCACAAGAAGCATACCAAGCAGAAGGCGCTGCGCGACTAGGCCCCACTGCACCACTCTACTAATATAATATCCAAAGGCTCCTCTGCCACCTATGCAAAATTCTTCGTTAATTATTTGTATCTCTGCTCAGGACCTACACTCGAGTGGATATCCTTTTTTTTTTTTTATTATTTCATTTTCTTAGTCAAATTCCAAGGGAACTTTCTGAACTCCATTTCGTGTGAAATAACGTGAGAACTTTGCCTGCGAAGTTTGAGAATTGAGAATCTGCGAAGTGGAATTCCGAAAGTGCAACCGAAAACCAAACTAAATTATATTTTGTACAAGAATATTTTGTATGAAAGAGACGGCAACGGCATGGAATCGCCCTAGTTGATACCCTAGACTAGACTAGTTACAAAAAAGAAAACAAAAACAAGATCATCCCAATACAAGAGTAAATAGAAATAACTAAGAGAGATAGAGAGAGAGAGAGATGTAAAGTAAAAGCAGAGTAAATCCAAGCTAGTAACTAACTAAACACAGCGCAACGCAAATTAAGTGCATCTATTTCAATAGTCGAGAATATTCGTGCCCATTCGTAAGCCTTGTTTGTATTGGGTTCCGCCATTCGTGCGTTGCAATAACAAAGCGCTAATTGTCGTGTAGGAACTTAGCTTCAAGATAAACATAAAGACATTTCGCAACAAAATAGAAAAGCAAACTGAAAAACAAAAACAAAAACAAAAATAAAAAGAATACAAAAACAAATACCTAAATGCTGAATAAAAGAGAAAAAACATTAAAAAACAAAAACAAAAGGAAAACAAAATAAAACAAAACAAAACAAAATTACGAATATGAAAAGTAAACATTTAATATTTCGGTTGGTCTAGGGGCCTCCTGTTTGCCTAGGGCCTAATGATGAATGGCCCTAAAAGACTACAGCAAAAATGAATTTGGGGTAGAGAGAGGGAGGCTGGGGAGAGGGGTGCTTGTTGGGGTTCGTTTACAGTTATAATTTAATCAGAGTGGCGGATGTTTGAGTTGGCATATTAAAGAGGAGAATGAACGAGTAAAATGAATCGATTCAAGCGATATGAGTTATGATGTGAGTCGATTCAGAGTATGATTCGAGCCATAGCACTACTCAGTACATAAGTCGATTGATGATATAACTCGACTCAGGATATGACTTGACTTGAGATGTGAGTGAACTCATTATAGGAATCGACTCAAGCTATGATATGATTCGACTCATATGACTTGACTTGACATATGAGTGGACTCATTATAGGAATCGACTTATGATATGACTCGACTCATGGTATGATTCGACTACAGATATGACTCGAGAGATAACTCTACTCGTCATATAAGTCGGTTGCTGATATAACTCGATTTATGATATTGTTTGACTTAAGATGTGAGTGGACTCATATCATAGCTACTCTTATGACATTAGCTCGACTTATTAGATGACTTGAATCATGATTGGAATGGACTCAATGCTATGATACGAATTACAATGCGACTTGACTTATGAGATGACTCGACTCATGAGATGACTCGACTCATGATATGACTCTCTTCATCAGAAGAGTAGGCTCTCGATATGGCTCGACCTATTATATCACTATATATATCATATTACTTGTCTCATTATATGACTCGTTATATGATTTGAATCATAATATGACTCCACTTATGAGGCTATAGTAAAAGCACAATCTATTTAAGCTATCACGACTGTCATGGCATCTGGTTTACAGCCAGGAGATAAGGCATCAAATCACGTTTGGAGCTAAAGTCCGCTTGGCAGTGTCCTTTTTGGTCTAATCGAAAGCTTTAATGAGAGTGCGGGCAACTTGTTGCCCTTTGACTCATTAGGATAAATGGCTGAGAGAGCAGCGCTGTCAATCTAGTGCTGAGAGCTTTGAAGGACAGTCAGTGTTGGCTCGCAGCTAGCTGGGGCTCAGCTGGCGTCCACTTGTCGTTATGTTGGGCGAATGCGAAACGCGCTTCGCATGCCCAATTCAAGCGACAGCAGCAACTCAGAGAAGGACACTAACAAGCCAGACAGCAAAATGAAGTGCACTGTCAACAATGAGCCGGTGGCAAAAGGACATGGGACAGGACGTGCTAAATGTCAGTGTCCAAAAAATTGGCACGTACATAAAATATTTTCATTTAACTGTCAGCATTTATTTAAAATGTACAAAAACTCATCTGTCAAGGCAGAACGTAACGGTTTACATATATACATATGTATATACATATAGCCCCAACTATGTGCGTCAGACAGATTGCAAATGCCGGAGCCAGAGGCTGGCTGATAGTTGGCTGCGAAGGTGGGTGGCCGATGTAGACCTCGCTCATGAATTTCAGTTGAATGCACAGGAGGCGCGCACCGGCCACACCCAGAGAGCGAGATAGAGAGCGAGAGAGAGAGAGAGAGAGAGGCGTACAGCTCGACGGCTGCTGCGGCCGCAGGCGCTACGTGTTTAGCAAGGCAAGCGACAAGCAGCTATAAACGAGCCATGTCGCCAAACTAACCAAAGCTCCATACCTAATGCCTCCCGCCCAGCCGCAAAACTTAAACGGGCAAAAAAGAATGCTAAAAAGTTGGCATTTTTGTCGGCGCACAAAAGCATGCAATGAAATTATGTGGTATGCTCAGAGGCCAGCCGGAATCGGCCATGTTGTCTATGGTGTGTGCGTGTGCGAGAGAGAGAGAGAGAGAGAGAGAGAGAGAGAGAGGGAGTCCCACTTTGCGAGTGTGCGAGGTGCGAGAGTGGTCGTGGCTCAAGTGTTGTATGTTCCCCAAGCGAGCTTTGCTTTCAGTCGGCGCGTGCTAGTATGCGAAACTGGGGACTGAAACTGAAGCAGTTTGATGTCTGCGCCCCAAACAACCCCATCTGTCTAATCCAACCCAAGCCAGCCCGCCACAGCAGCATTTCCCTTTTTGCATGTGGCTGGTGTTGTTATTGGTGCTGGCACTGTGGCAGGACTGGCGTGTGTGTCGTGCCGCTTAAGCGAGTATCGTGCGCATGCGATATGTTATCGATCGCACAATTAATGAGCGCTCTGCACACAACAGTTGACATATGGAGTGTAATGAAATGTGCTTAGCAGAAATTGGTATATTTAAGTTTGCTTAAATATATGAATATGGCTAACAATATTATTAAATATAAATATATATCTAGATAATAAAAATAAATTTAAAATTGATTCATGCTAAGCATGCTGTTTATATTGTTAATTAGGCATTTATTAGCCATTTTCGCTTCATTTTGAATTGTCATCACACGGTTGGTAATCGATGTTTAGCTCGGCTCTCGATAGTTTTTGCTGCGCGCCGCACATCGCTATCGGCCGTTGCGGCCTGCGAATGGGCCAATTTGGCGACTGTAGCTGTGGCTGCTGCAGCAGAAATTACGTTGACATAGACGCGCACCAGCTGCGTGCGAATTAAGACGTGTTTCAAGCAACATTTTACCAGTTTTTTTTGTCGATGTTGTTTGTTTGTTTGTTTCTTTGCTGCCTGCATCCGGTAAACAACAAATTGAAAGAAACAAGTGTGCGCCAAATAAAGGCAATATTTAGCTGGTTGTTCGTATTTTTTTGTTGTTGTTCAAACTAGAAACAATATACGTGTGAGAAGCATAATGTTGCATTATCCATATAACATGTGAGATGGATTTCGCGAATCGCAATAATACGGCCAACAAGTTTGTCTGCCCCAGCGACAGGCAGCTGGCCCTGCGTGCCAAGTAAGTAAATTGCGCTCAAAACTAGACTATAAAAAAGTGCCAATGCAACAATTGGCCAAATGCTGTTGCTGTGTGTGTGTGAGTGTGTGTGTGTGTGTGTGTAAGTTAAACAATAGCTAAAGCAAAGCGCATGTGAAATGTGTGCCTGTGTCTGTCTGCCTGCCTGTGAGTGTATGTGTGTGTGTGTGTGCGTCATAAACAAAAGCTGGCCCCACATTGTTGTTGCTGGCTGATAAGGCAACAAGCGGCGCGCAACAGTTAGCGCTAAGCATTACAAACAATAACAACAACAACAACAACGATTACAAACGCCAACTGTCGCGTATGTGTCGCCAAAAGCTTTAGTTATAATTTAATTAACTTTGACTGCGTCAGTGCTCGCAGCGCCTCTCGCTCGTCTCTCTCTCTCTCTCTCTCTCTATCTGTATGTGTGTGTGTGTGTGTGTGTGATTAGCTATACTATAGTTTAATCAAGCATATATACACACACATACACATACTTGCGGCTTGGCCCTGGCAGCGTCCGACGCGCGCTGTCAAGGACCCAGTCAAGAGGCCACATGGCGTCCTGCGTCCTTCGTCTAATCATAATTGCTAGCTGGGCCCGCTCGCTGAGCATTGCCGCCATCTCGCTGACAGATTAATTATATTTTAATAATGCTCTTTTTCTTTTTTGATAGGTACTATATATACAGCTAGGTCTATATATATATATATATATATATATATATATATATATATATATATATATATATATATATATATATATATATATATATATATATTATGTATATATTTTATTTTTTTTATTTTTTGATGACAGTCGCAACACGCAATTATTTATTGCAATTGACGGCAACAGGCAGGGCTTGGGCTTGACTGTAAAGGCACATTAACACTCCCATACTCCCACACACACACACACACACACACACGCACGACTAGCAGCATATGTTTGTGTCAAAGCGAAAAACGTGTAGCATACTGCGAGGCGCAATCCCAGCTGACTGAATATGCGAATTGGGGCTTTACGCAGAATTAACTACAAGTACAAAACAACACTCACACACACACACACATACACACACACATACATACATACATACATATATTAAAGCACATTTTATGCATAACGGCCAACCGCAAAAGACACGCACAGCATGCGCACCGGATGGCAGCTGTGTGGCTGGCAGACAGCAGGCAGCAGGCAGCGGGCTTCAAGTGCTCAATTTACACTTCCGTTCGCTTTATATTTTCACAACGAGTTTTACTGTACATAAAAAAAGAAGCAGGCAGAGGCAAATCAAGCATAGCACTGCGCCCAGCCTGTGCGTGACGCATAGAAATCAAATGGGGCGTGTGGGGCCGTGGGAGGCGTGGGAGCTGCAGTGACAGGCGTGTACTTGAAATTCAAATTACGACTCAAGGCAGCCGCGCTGCAGCAACAGCAACAGCAACAGCAATAGCAACAGCTTACAGCTGTCAAAGCCGCAACTTTGCGGTGAAAATGCTGCCAAATGAAAATTTCATACCTTGAACCCGCTGCAAATGGAAATTCACTCACCTGACGAAGTCTAGTTTGATTGGAGCTGTCAGCCTTTGAGCGGCTGACGGACATGATTTAAGAACTAAACAAAAACTTAAAGCTATATTCGTTTCCTAGAATCATTGGATAATCGTTTATTATATCAAAATTATTTATACAATATTATTATTATTATTTTATTATTGTTATTATTAGTTTTTATTTATTATACCCTGAACCCATTGAAAATGGGAAATCAGGGTATAATGTTTTTGTTGAAATGTATGTAACAGGCAGAAGGAGGCGTGACAGACCCCATAAAGTATATATATTCTTGATCAGGGAGACAAGCCGAGTCGATTTAGCCCTGTATGTCTGTCTGTCTGTCTGTCCGTCTGTCCGTCTGTCCGTATGTATGAACGCGTCGATCTCAGAACTTACAATAGCTAGAGACTTCAAATTTTTTTAACAATGCAGTAGCTAAACGCCTGTCAGGCTCAAGCCTTTAAGTATTGCTCAAGGCCACGCCTTAAGCCATAGACTTGACTGCTGATCGCTAACTTAATGGGGTGGGAGGGGAGGTCAGGTTAGATCAGATTAGGGAGACAGTGCAACATTGCGACAATATTGAGGCATGCCACTTTGATGTTTTGCTCTCGACTGTACACAGTCGTTAAGTGGCTTTGGTCATTGTGTGTTTTAGTGCACCGAATGGGGCCAACAAATTAGAAAACGCACGCGAAGCTGAATTAACACATTTTGCCTGTTGCTGCCGCTGCTGCATGCAAATACCGTTGCTCGATCCTGGCAACAGCAGCAGCTGCTGAAACTGAAACTGAAGCTGAAGCTGAAAGCCCTCAAGGCAACAGGCGAGGTTATGGCGTGCGAGGATATGTACACGCATACATGCATATAAATGAGCTCGCGTACAGTGAATACGCAATACGGTGAACCCGCTAAGAGCACTGTCCAAAAGGCAATCGCTTTAGTGCAGTTTCGTTGCGCTTTGCAGGCTGCAGGGAAAATTGAATTTCAGCTTAAGTTCAGCTCTGCCTGGCAACGGGTTCGCCGTACGGAGTGCGTGCCGTAGCTTCAAGTGGCCCGTGCAAGTCAACAAACCCGCGGCAAGGCAACACGGCGGGCACAAAGCAAGGAACACGAATGCGAACAGCAAAGAGTAGCAAAACAACAAAAAAAACACACACATTTTAACGAACACGCCGAGGCTCTTCCACGCTAAAGTGTTGTACGCCGTACACGCGTATGTGTGCCAGAAAGTGTGAGAGTGTGAGTGTGCGAATGTGTCTGTAGAGCGTGTTTTATACCCTTAATCCATTGAAAATGGCCAGTTGGGGTATAACAATTTTGTGGAAATGTATGTAACAGCTAGAAAGGGGCGTGGCAGAGCTTATAAAGTATAAATGTATAAATATACATATATATTCTTGATCAGGGCGATGAGCTGTCCGTCTGTATGAGTGCATGATGACTATAAGCTAAACCAGAAACTCTAGTGACTTATTCCTGTATGCCATATGCAGTACGAGCTAATCGATAATTCATTGGATTGTTATCGATAAATATCGATAACGCAATAATACAAAATCTGGGTATTTGAATATGTAGTTTCCTTTGACTTACGACTTAGATTTAGATTTAGATCTAGCTTTAGACTAGATCTCAATTTCATATTCTGTGTACATCCGCTCGTGCAGCATATCTCCCAGTCAGGCACTCCCGGCCAGCATATTCTTACTTGTTTTCGAATACATTTATGAACAAAGCAATTTATATTTATCGAGAGTATGTGGCGACGCGTGGCGCGTGATTCCGCCGGGACGGCCGCAAACAATAGCTGCCTTTGTGCTTTGGGTTACCTTTATCCAACTAATCCCATTATCTACTCCGCTGGATTCTGTGAACATCTAGCGTAACTATTGCCGGAAAGCACTTGTTGAATTCTAAGTTGTTATTTTTTTCCGCTTACCTTAGAGAATCATCCGTACTGGAATATTGCGTTAGCGTTCGATTTCAGAACTGTGCAATTAACAGGGTTAGCCGACGAGTAGATATATCCAATTTACATATCGAATACATATTCCATATTCAAAATATCTTCCTTTAATAGCAACGAAATACCTTTTTTATACAGATAAAGATACAAATACAGATGAAGATATAGATAAAGCAACACTTACAGATAGATATAGAGATACAACAAAAGTTACAGATACAGAAACTAATTGGGATACAAACAAAGAAATAGATTCAGATACAGATACAGATACAGATACAGATACAGATACAGATACAGATACAGATACAGATACAGATACAGATACAGATACAGATACAGATACAGATACAGATACAGATACAGATACAGATACAGATACAGATACAGATACAGATACAGATACAGATACAGATACAGATACAGATACAGATACAGATACAGATACAGATACAGATACAGATACAGATACAGATACAGATACAGATACAGATACAGATACAGATACAGATACAGATACAGATACAGATACAGATACAGATACAGATACAGATACAGATACAGATACAGATACAGATACAGATACAGATACAGATACAGATACAGATACAGATACAGATACAGATACAGATACAGATACAGATACAGATACAGATACAGATACAGATACAGATACAGATACAGATACAGATACAGATACAGATACAGATACAGATACAGATACAGATACAGATACAGATACAGATACAGATACAGATACAGATACAGATACAGATACAGATACAGATACAGATACAGATACAGATACAGATACAGATACAGATACAGATACAGATACAGATACAGATACAGATACAGATACAGATACAGATACAGATACAGATACAAATGCAGATACAGATACAGATACAAATGCAGTTACAGATATTAAAAGAGATAGACATAGAGATACATATACTGGACAAAGCATACAGATATGTTTACTCGCCTCACTTAGTAAACCCCATACTAGACTCAAAACTCTGTTCTTATTTGAGTTCCTCCTCCATCATTACGCAATGCTAACATTTCTTTCTCGAAGTTCCCTGGCTTTCTGCTTCGCTGTCTGATTGATGTTGCCTCCTTTGAATTGAGCGAAGCCCTGACACTTTAGATAACATTTAGTCTGGTCAGTAACGCGTATGCTGGATACCTCAATTGAAGTCCTGGCTCTTATGACTGGGCATGTGAACTGGGGCCAAAGCAATTTAATTGTCTCGTGTTGCGCCTTTGACAGCCTGAAGCAGTGCCACTTCTGCGGCCAGCTCAGCCAGCTCACAGGCCTGTGTCAACTGTATTTGAACAGCCGCTCGGTCACTCAGCGTTTCGTTTCCTATTGAGGCGTAATAGGAGATAGCAGATAGATAGGAGCCATGGACGGCGTGAGTGCAGCCAGTCACTTCACAGATTGTAATTGTGTCGGCCCTGGCATGCTTCTGCGCTTTGTTTTGCCGTTTGTCGGCTCCTTTTGTTCTGGCAAATTCCGCTTCCAAGACTTCTGGCTACTTTGACGAAGTTTTGCATTCCTGCGAAGCAGCGTTCCTCAACTGCTTGGGTATGGCTCGCATTGTCCGCACTTCGCTTTGTTTTACCTTGAAGCTGGAAGCTGAAACCCATACAGCTGTCCTGCGGATATAGCCCAGCTTTGTCAGTTCTCGTGCTCGTCAAGGCCTTTGTGTGTCGCTGATCTCCGCACAATGCAGTTAAGCTCTCTTATGCAACTGCAAATTGCTCTAGAGCGGGCTGCAGCATAGCTGATGAAGCTCTCAGCTAGGCAGAAGGTGGCTTAGGCTATATCCTAGCTGCAGCTATAAGGCTCTACAGGAAGCCACAGGTCAGAGTAGTCTCTCTTGCCTTTGGGAGTTAAGTCCCAAGGGTTAACCACATAGGAAGATTCTTAGCAGTTCCCCGACCTCAGTAACCAGTCTACAGTCATTTGTAGAAACCATTCCCGCATTTACCTGGACGGGAGGTGATTTGACCTGCATCCCAACTGCAACTTTGAGGCTCTGCAGAAAGTCAGCTGATGGTCAGAGACTAACTTGTCTTTAGGGGTTAAGTCCCAAGGATCAACCACATCGGAAGATTCTTTGCAGTTCTCCGACCTCAACAGCCAGTCTTCAGTCATTTCGAGAAACTATCTCTACCCTTAAGGCCTTCCTTGCAATTCAGCTGTAATGTCAGTTGAGAAGCATTCACGACCTTCGGCAATGTGGCCCTCGCGCGGAATGCTTTGACAACGCAACTGACTCTGTTATGCAAGGCAGCTGGCTGTCCTCTGCAGCTAGCAGCTCCACTAACAGCTGCTGCGAGTGCACGCAACTGAGATGGCTAAATATTTCAATAATTATTCAGGAATTTGGCAAACAGCTGCCGTGGATGCCACACTAGAAATTCTGTGCCCCTGAGCTGAGCTGTGCTGTGTACGCCAGGACTGCTTGACCACGCTTAGTGTCCTTCTACCTTTTAGGTAACCTAATATAAGCAGCAATTAGTTAATATACTTTCTTAGGGCTACGCAGGTTAACGATTACAGTATGAAATGCTAAAAGGGAGTTTGGATATAGAGGAAGTTTTTAGGTCGAAATCTGTTCAGGTTTGAGCCTGTGTGCATGAGCTGGCAGACCCAGCTAGTCTGTTTATGTGAAAATCGAATCTCTGCAAAGATTTTTTCTTCACCTCCTGTCTTTTAGACTAGGATATGTTTTACTTAGAGGCATACTTATCCACAAATTAGTTAAGGTCTAGAGATATAAATAAACTGAATTAAATAAAATTCTCCTTGAGTACTAGCTCAATATATGCCCATATTCTATATTCCTGTGGCTAGTTTATGGATTGAAATGATTAGGGTTAGTAATGTGAGCTATACTTGAAGAAACTTTAACTTGAATACTTTAGTATAATACCTATATTCCCTAAAGCATATTCTTGAGCTACCCACAGACAGGAAGAGTTCTATGAGAGCCTTATCCGTGCTTATTTACTTGAGGAAAACTGAATAACACAGGTATTCGCCTGTCTACACTGCTGGCAGGGTATTTGCTCGTTCACTGCTCTCTTTGTCAATGGGCGATAAGAAAGCAATAAAAAGGCAATATGTCAAAAAAACACGAGAGTAGAAGGAATCGAAATTACAAAGTTTTGTTTATGATTTCTGTGCTCATGTTGCTTAGCTATATATATTTCTATATGTATATAAAGGTACTTAGATATACATATGTACGGATGTATATATATACATATATATATATATATAGATATGCCTGTATGTATGCCTAAGTATATGCATATTAACTGGCGCTTAGCAAAAGGCACAACTTCTACATTAAGTGCCACCCCAATTTGCATAAACAAGTACTCACGCGCGGGCCCCTCTGTATGTGTGTGTGTGTGTGTGTGCGAGTGTATATGTGTGTGCTACGTTTTTAATACCGTGTGTAAGTGATTCCAAAGTGGCCATAAAACGCGCAAGCCCGGACCCCAAAACACAAACACGACTGCGAACCCGGAGACGACGACGACGACGACGACGTCGGAGATGGCCCTGAGCCCTGAGCCCAGGCGCCGCTGCTGCCGCGTTGACTTTGCCTCTTAATTAAATTTGAACTTGACATTTTGGCCCTGGAACCGAGCTGAAGCTGAGCTGAGCTGAGCCCAAACTACAGCAACAGCAGCCAGAATCAGCCACCGCCAGTTGTCCACGGCCAGCACAGCTGCCACACACTGTCTCTCAGCCATACACTGCCTTAAAGCCATTCGATAGCCATTTGCAGAAATGCGAATCGAGTCTACGGTTCACATTGTTAGTTCGAATTGCAAATTACTAACTGGTTGAATGAAGCTTAAGCCCTTTGACTAAATTTGAGATATTTATAGAGAGATTTTGGGTATTTTCAATAATATTCAGTTTATATTCAAATTTGTTATTTGAGAATAAATTAATCAAAGATAGAATTTTTTATACAGAAAGATTCTCTCTCTGCCTCTCTCTCTCTCTCTCTCTCTCTCATTCTGTGGCTATTTTCATTTTTATCTCTTTCATTCTCATTCTCTCTCTCTCTCTCTCTCTCTTTGGTTATTTTCATTTGTATCTCTCTCATTCTCATTCTCTCTCTCTCTCGATGTCTCTTGCTCTGTCTCTGTCTCTCTCTCGCTCCTTCCCTCTCTCTGTCTCTCTATTTCATTCTCTGTCTCTGTCTTCATTTCCCTCTTTCTTTCTCTATCTCTGTCTCCATCTCTATCTATATCACTATCTATATCTGGCTGTATCTATCTCTTTTCTTCACACTCTCTTTGTCTTTGTCTGTCTCTCTCCCCCTTTCTCTTTGTCTTTGTATTTTATTTATCTCTCTCACTGACTCTCTCTCTGCTAACTCTCTCTCTCTCTCTCTCTCTCTCTTTATCTGGATCTCTGTATATTTCCCTCTTGCTATGTCTTTCACTATATCTGGCTCTCTTTCTCTGTTCCTCACTCTCTCCGTCCTCTTCATATATGTATATTTCTCTCTCACTATCTCTCTCCCTCTCACTCACTCTCGCTCTCTGTATGTTTATCTCTCGATATCTCTCACTGTCCTATACTCTCTCTCTCTCTGTCTGTCTCTCTCTTTATGTCTTTCTCTCTCTCTGTCTCTCTTCCTCATTCTTTCTCTTTTTAACTCTCTCTATCTCATCTCTTTCCATACGCTACATACTTTACAGAATACTTGATGTGCCTTCAGTTAGGGTATTAACAACATAACTACTGCATTAGGCAGCCCATAATAATGATGCTCATTAGGCGCACGTTGACTCAGACAGCCACCCTCTCACACCCACCCTCTCTCACACACCCTCACACCCACACGTAATTAAACACGGACTAAGTTTTTGGCTTTTTTGTGTGTTTTTTTTTTTTTGGCACAGATTGAAAGCCGGCTGGAGCAGCTCAAAGACCAATGAACCCCTACGTCCGGAGGAGCAGGAGGCAATTATTTCCGTAATACGGCGGAATGAGGAGATCGAGATTGCGGAACGGCAGCGGGTGGGTCGACTCGTTGAGCGCGTGGAGAAGATCAAGCTGCATGCAGTGGAGCGCGGCCCCAACTGCTGTCGGCTGTGCGGCGATGCGTTCGGGCTGCTGCGGCCGCAGCGCATCCTGTGCGAGGACTGCCGCAAATCCGTCTGCACCAAGTGCAGCGTGGACATCAACATAAGGTACCACAACAGCGAGCGGACGCGCGAAATCTGGCTGTGCCGCATCTGCTCCGAGACGCGCGAGATGTGGAAGAAGTCCGGCGCCTGGTTCTTCAAGGGATTGCCCAACTACGACATGCCCGTGCGCAGCGCCAGCGCTGCCAACACGCCCATGACAACGCCCATGGGTGTGGGCGTGGGAGCGTACGGCGCGACTGGGGCTGGGGCTGGGAAGGGCGCCCGGGCCGTGCAGAGCTGCTACGGCACGCCGGCACGGGGCGCTCGCATCAAGAAGCTGACGATACGCGTGAACGACAGCAGCAGCAGCTCCAGCAACAGCAGCGCCAGTGGCCAGTCGGAGCCGGAGGAGGATCAGCTGGATGGGGCCAAGTCGAACGCTGCGGCTGGCGCCGGTGGCCAGCCACTGCAGCGGGATGAGAGCTTTCGCCTGCGCGCCTACGGCTCCATACGCAGCTTCATCGATGGCGGCGAGCGCAAGTTGTCCAACTCCTTCTTCTTCGGACGGCAGACGAACGCCAATCCGGGTAGCCGGCAGGCGGACGGGCAAGACTACGATAACATCTCGAATGCATCCACCGTGGCGCAGCTGCGACGCGAGGGCAGCTTCATGCGCCGCAGCTCGGTCAGCTCCTCGTGGTCCTTCAGCGACAGCTCCGGCTCCGGCAACTCGGCCACGCAAACCACACAAAACCCGCCGCAGCAAAAGCACCAACAACAGCAGCAGCAGCAGCAACAACAACATTGTCGTGATCCGCTGCTCGGCTGGCTGGAGCTGGCGATCAGCTATCGAGAGAGCTTCCACAGCCTGGACTGCACGATGGTGCGGGCCAGAGATCTGCCGGCCATGGACGCCAGCGGCCTGGCCGATCCCTACTGCAAGCTGAACATCGTGACGCCCGAGGGCCACACGAAATACACGCGCTGGCAGCGCACCAAGACGGTGCACAAGACCCGCAATCCCGACTTCAACGAGACGCTCCAGTTCGTCGGCGTCGAGCCCGAGGAGCTGGGCAACTCGCTGCTCTACGTGGCGCTCTTCGACGACGACAAGTACGGCCACGACTTTCTGGGCGCAGCCAAGGTCTGCCTGTCGACGGTGAGTGATCGGGTATGCGATACTCTTCAAATTTCTAGAAAATGATGGTAACAGGCAGAAGGAGGTGTGGCGGACTCCATAAAGAATATATATTCATGATCAGCTTGACGTGCCGAGCTGATATAGCCATGTCTGTCCGTCCGTCCATCTATCCGGGAACATCCCTGAATGGAACGAAAAGATCGGGGTTTTTTAAAATCGATAAGTATTTTCATTTAAATGTTATCGATTACAAACGAAATCGATACTCAGTTTTAAAATTCTATCTAATTCATCTTTCTAGCTAGAGCTTTCAAATTTTGCTTTTGGTTATTATGTGAGCCTTATACAATTTCGATTTTTGTTGAATTTCGGATGCCACGCCCCCTTCGCCTCAAATGTGAA